>CAXHWN010001502.1:0-15000 GCA_964020975.1 Hermodice carunculata
CCAAGTAGTGGATCAGTAATATAACACGAAGTGTTCATTGTCCTTGCTAAGATACTTTTGATCACCGTTTAGTGGTTGCTAGTGTTTCCTTGCTTGAGGTACCTTGTACATGAGTGCTTTTTTCGCTTCTTTGTTTGTGTTTTTGTCTGGACGAACATTGTTATTTTGGTGTAACTGTGAAGGTATTTCAGTATTCATTCCAGCATGTGAAACTTAACAAAAGGAGAAAAGGACACCGACAGGCAACGTCATTCTACATTATTTTATTCTATCATTGCTGGGATGAAAATATATGAATATGGGTAATGTTTGCATGAGCTATTTGACTCATGCAAATGGTTGTAATGGATTAAATGGGCAGCCAATGAATATTACATGTAGCCCTGTACACATGCCTGGATGTTGTGAAAAATCACACACACACACACACACACACACACACACACACAAAATACGCTTAAATATAAGGAAGCAGTTCATGCCACTATTTACACACCAGAATTTATCATCCTGGAATACCTGAAATTAGTCTTCATGATTTCAAATGATCAAATTATCGAAATGATATATATTTCCGTAATTTGCGCATTACTGTATAATCGACATAATGCGCGTTGAACATGGTGTCATTCCTTTTGTCATCAAAATGATTAATGAAGGTATGCATACGTGTATGTTGCAACTGTTTGCGTGAAATATATTAAGGAAACATTAATCCATGGGGATTTTTAACGAAATACATATAATACAACTTTTACTCTGTAAAACGTAACAGTCATATTTCTGTCTCCATGATGGATCAAAATAATTTGTTAAATCAACATGTCGCCGTGTATAAAAAAAATACATTATTATTATCATCATCATCATCATCATCATCATTATTATTATTATGTTTATTATTATTGTATAAAATGGCAATATTTCTAGCAAACAAATGATTTACATGTTGCAATATTTCCCGTCCACATTTTTTATTTTTGAAAATACAAAGATAATTTCGTTTGTCTGGTACAACGTTAGTATGACGGTGCCTAAATTAGAGGTATGAGGCCCTGATTTGCCCAACACCATATGGATGACTTGGACGAATGCTGTTTTATTCTTAATTTGGGGTGATCGATTCACGTATATTTAAAGCAGCCTGCCTGCATAGCTCTTTTTAAGTTTGCTAGATTGCTTCATTTTTAGCTCAGCTGACTTGTTAGTCAGCTGAGCTTATTTTATGGTTCCCTGTCCGTCGACCGTCAGTCAACAATTCACATTCAACTCCTTCTCGGAAACCGTCAGCCAGATCCACTTCAAACTTGTTGGGAATATGGCTTGGGTAGGTCTCTACCACGTTTGTACAAATGGTCACGGTTCAGTGATTTTGGGATTTTTCATGAATTTTTTGTTCATTTTTTGGGCAAGTCTTAAAAAAACTCTCTGATTCCGCTCGTTCAATTGCGTTGATATCGCACAGGGGCACTCCCGAGGACTCTTAGTTTTTAATTTGTTCACCAGATGGCGCTGCAATTATTTGTGTTTTTTAAAGATTTTTTGTGTGCTTTTGCTATTTTCGACTTCCTGTCCAGAACTGTCACTCAGATTAAGCTAAAACTTGGTGGATATGTTTCTAGTGGAAGGATCAAACAAAGTTGTTCACTAGGTTGCACTGCTGTTGATTCCTGATTTTTAACGATTTTTTTTTTTTTTTTTCAATTCGGGTACTTGTGGGTCAACACAGCTTTCCTATTGATTACAATGTAATTCAATGGACATTCTAATGCTCATTCACGTTTTCGACTTCTTCTCCAAAACTGTCCTCCAGATTGATTTTAAACTTGATGGGAATGTACCTTGGGTTGTTTTTTTTTTGTTACCAGATTTGTTCAAATGGTCGTGCTTCGTTGATTTTTGGATTTTTAACGATTTTTCTTTGGTTTTGCTTTGATATTTCATAAGAAAACGCCTGGGGACTCATAGTTCTAAATTTGTTCACCGGGTGGTGTTATAATTTTTTTCATTTTTTAAATATTTTTTGGTGTGTTTTTCGTTACTTGTGAATTCTTCTCCAGATCCGTTTCTCAGATTAAGTTAAAACTTTGTGGACTTGTTCCTTGCGAAAGGGTTAAGCAAAGAGATTCACTTGGTAGCACCTCTGTGGATTCCTGATTTTAAACGATATGTTCCAATTGAGGTACTTATTGGTAAATGCACCTTTTCTATTAATTACTATGGAAGTCAATGGACATCCGAATGGTAATTCACATTTTTGACTTCTCTGAAGAAACTGCCATTCAGATTCACCTCAAATTTGGTGACAATGTTCCTTGGGTGGGTCTATACCAAGTTTGTTCAAATGGTCATGATCCAGTTATTTTATTTTTTTTATGATATTTTTCGACAATCTTTTAAAAAGTTTTGATACGAAAGGTAAATATCTTGTAATGGTTGCAACTTAAATGTTTTCGGCCAGATTTGTGCCAAACTTGGTAGGGATGAACCTTTTATAAGTCTCTACCTATTTTGTACAAATGGTCATGCTCCAGTGTTGTTTGGACCTTGACCTCATTCCCAAGGTCACAGGACAACTGACATGAAATTTACAGTTAACTTGATAACTTGAGCTCTGTTTTGAGTTGTGACCTTGATGTTGCACATGTTAATGTTTCTCTATGAAGATCGTGCTTAGACAGTACATGAGTGACCTTGACCTCGTTTCGGGGTCACGATGCAACATATATGAATTTTAGTCTTCACTATAACTTGAGAACTACTTGAACTGGGACTTTGATGTTGCAGATGTAAGTGTTCTTTTATAAAGGTCAGACTTAATCAGAACACGGGTGACCTTGATCCTATCCCAAGATCACAGAGCTACAAGTGTGATGTATATCTAAGTCCACGGAGCATAGACTGTACACACAGCCCTCTTGATTATATGTAGTGAACATGTAAAACTGCAAATTACTGTACAATTTGAGCTTGAATACAAAAGACAAATTGATGTAAAATTGTTTACACTTTACATATGGCAGTCTTGTTGCGACTTATATTTTTGCATGAAGGCCGAGTTTCATATTTTGAACAAAAAGTGAATCACATCCAATAAAGTCCAGAGAGGGGTTCCACTTGTATGCTGTAGGATAAGATTTACCTATGAGCTCACCAGCACATTTTTGCAATATGATGGACCGATATTGGCTTTATTCATTATGCAGGTGGGTCTTTGCACAGAGGCCAGGCTATGACATTTCACATCTTCAGGACTTGTCAGCGTCCAGGTTGTCCACCAGATGTAAACCATTTAGGAAACACTGCTGATGACATCCTGAGCTTGTCTGTTTTTGTGAAAAGCTACGTATCTATAATATATTAAAATGACATTGAGTAAAACCAGAAATCTTTGTTTTGTGTTCCAGCTACCTGTTTACTTCGCTATTTTTGATATCCGCTTCTATTTTGCTTGCATTATTTTATATATAACGGGTGTATGAATACCTCACATATGTTAAATATGTGTATCGAATATTTCTCATTGTACCATTAGCCAACTCTAAGATATTGAGTTCAAGCCTGCACGTTTCCTGGAACTGGGTATGAATTTGCACAATGTTAGAGAGACAGGATTTTGCATCGATGAAGTACTCTAATAAAAGTGAGAACTGGTCACAAAGCAGTCCGACTCTTGGGCATTAAAGCAACTTCTGGAAGCACCTTTGCCCAAGGACATACAATTGTGTCAAGGACTTGGCCGGTAGGATATACCGGAGTTCAAAACAACGTACAAAACATATAGTTATTCCCAGCCTGATACCTTGATATACTCAGGGCATAATTAAACAAACAACGACGTCGCCACCATCCCGTTCCCGCGCCCCTATTTGAGTGACCATGAGGTTTTTTCTTTTTAATTATTTTTATAATTATTATTATCATCATCATCATCATCATCATCATCATCATCATCATCATCATCATTATTACAGGCACACAGTGTGCAAAAAGACTTCACAACAGACCTGATTTGTCATCGTGAGAGTTAGCTGGTGTCTGGTTGGAATTTTCTAATGAGGAGCCACTGTTGCACCTTTACAGTTCTCTCTAGTATGAGTGGTAATACACTTACATAGAACAGGTTCAGGCAAGCAAATTGTCTTTCCCAGCAGCATCCACAATAAATAACCCTTTATTATTGTCCGAAGACGGCATGGTTAATTTCATAGTCATTTATGCTCTCTCTCTCTCTCTCTCTCTCTCTCTCTCTCTCTCTCTCTCTCTCTCTCTCTCTATCTCTATCTCTCACTCGCTCTCTCTCTCTCTCTCTCTCTCTCTCTCTCTCTCTCTCTCTCTCCCCCTCTCTCTCCCAATACCTAAAGGAGCTATGTGAATAGAGTCCTGTTGGGTCAATGGAAGGAAACCTATTCCAAATATTTAAGATAAAATGGGATCAGTAGATCCACTGCATACCAGGTTACAAGGACCTGGTGTAACTGTTGTCCGACATTCTATTTACACAATGTAGTTTATGTCAAGACTATCATATAAGTTAATATCTCATTGGGTAACTAACAAAACATTTTGACAAGCTGCTAGTGAGGTCACCTGGTTATGTAGTTAGTGTCTCACTTTGCCTGAATTGCTTTACAAGGCAGTCAAGTGATGTGAGACGCATTCATTTTTGCCCCTAATTAAAACATGCATAACATTTGTGTCTTGAATTCAAATCTGACAATTCCTCAATTAATAGCTATTATCTTTATTAAAATTATGACCAATAAGCCTACTAAATATTTTATATACCACTCAATTCAAAAGAGTTTTTCAGTGGTCCTAGCAGCTTATCAAAATGTTGTCAACAAATGAAAAATAGAAAAGTATTTGATCCATTCTACTGATGATATGAAAAAGCAAACGGCAAAATGAGAAACTGGGTTACGGTAAAGTCCAGTAATAACAGATTTGAAAAGTTGTTCCATATGCAACAGCTTATTTAAACAAATTGCAAGGCATATCGGTTTTGGTATAGAAAATTGTCTCGTATTACCAGACTGTAGCCAGAGCAGGATGCATTACATTTCCAAACGGAAACATGCATATTAGACGGGTCAATATCAGGCCAAAGTACCCCTACCCAAAAAAAATTGCAAAAGTTTGTTTTTTGTTGGTTTTATGTTGCATTGGGTCTAGTCTACAACATACTAAAAGTTGGACAAGATTGGAGCATAGGAAAGTGTCTAATTTCGAGGATGACTTTTGTCATTTTTTAAGTCATTTTTCATACAATGTGAAAACTACAGAAAGCAATAACTCGGTCAATTTTCAAGATAAATCAATGAAACTTGATTTTTTAGCTAGGTTTACAAGGGCCATCTGTCATATTAAAGGGTTGTCAGTGATGTTGGATCACCCATTGGCCATATCTAGGGGTAACCCTACCCCACACGTTTGTTACGAGGCCACCATGCACTAAGGTAATGTGAGCATGGATGTTCTATCAGTTAAGGGTATTATTAGGCATACCTATGCCCAATGTGGCTTTCTCATGTTGTAGGCTCGACCCAGACTAACATAAAACCAGCAAACGCATTTTGTTTCAAAGGAGGTAGGGGTACTTTGACGTTATATTATCAAAATCTGGTGTTTTCCCAGACTCAACTACAACATTTTCATTTCTGAGTAGAAGATGAGCTCAATCAGCAAAAAAACCTGTCCTTTATGTGAACGGGCTTTGGACTGTGTGGAGACAGTGGTGATTCGAGAAAAAGGAGCGGAAGGTATCAATCGTGCAAGCATCGAAAGAGGTGTGAAAGTCAGGGTTGAAGCTGGGACTAGTGTTCACAAGACATGTCGGGTTAGCCACATCAACAAAAAGGACATTGCTATTGCTGCTAACAAGGACGATTCTGCTGGGCCAGTGAAAAGGAGTGCTCGTGTATCTCTGGGACCGTTTGACAGTAAAACACATTGTTTTTTCTGTGGAACTGATTTTACGAATGTAGACCCTAGACGAAAGAGTGAGGAAAGGATTTTCTATGTGAAGACAGATGCATTTGTTCAAACTATATTGGTTCATTGCAAAACAAGAGGGGATGAGTGGGCCATTACTGTTCAAGGCCGGATCAAATATTTTGATGGTGATTTTCATGCAGCAGACTGTGTTTACCACCAGTCATGGAACTTCAACTTTCGCACAATGCGGGGCATCCAAAGACAGTTCACGTCAGTTGAATCAGCCAAAACCACGAAAAAGCGGAAGACCCAAAGACAGTGACCATGATGAGGCATTCAAATGGGTTTGCGTATTCCTCGAGGAAAATGATGAGGAACAACTGACGATATCAGACCTTGTCGCTAAGATGGGAAAATACTTGCAATACAGTAAATCCAAAGGCGTATGGAAATCAGTACCTCAAGAAAAAGCTGATAAGCCGATATGGAAACTCCATATTCGTGACAGAAGGTTGGAGTGGTGTCAATACATTGTGACCTTTAAGGAAAAAACCTGCAGCATTCTTCTTGAATACTTCAATTCACCTCTGTAAGGCGACGAGGAAGCGCAGAAACGCGCAATTATCCTTACCGCAGCAAAACTCATGAAAAGTGACATTAAGACGACAGTTGTGCCAATTGGGGAGACGTATCCAACTCTGGCCGAACTGAACCTTAACACAGCATTAGATTTTATCCCTCCAAGTCTGCGATTCTTGCTGCAGCATCTGTTTGTGGGGAAGGATACAACTAGAAAGGTTGCTGGCATCGGGCAAGCTGTTGTTCAGGCTGTACGTCCAAGAGCTGTAATTGCACCTTTACAGCTTGGTCTCGCTGTGCAAATGCACCACTTGTACAGGTCACGATTCTTGATGGACAGTCTTTCAACCATGGGGTTTGCATCATCATACCCAGAGGTTAAAGGTTTGAAGAGAACGCTGCATGTTCACTTACTGAGGATTTGTTGGGAGACGTGGAGATTCGTAATCAGTCTCTGTTTTTTGCCGCAGACAACGTGGATCATAACATCATAACCTTGGATGGAAAAGGTAGCTTTCATGGGATGGGTATGATAGCGGCTATCACGCCAGGGAAGCAAGTCAGTCATGGCATACCAAGACAGAAAATGGCTGAGTTGAAAGTTGTTGAAAGGACGAAAATTGACATCATAGAATACCGCTATGCACAACATGTCAACAGAAACATTGAATTTCAGGCCCTCTCATACACATCTGATGTATGTGATCGCAAAGTGGACATTTGCTGGGAAATGTCCTTTCGGTTCCACCAGAGTACTCCCAGTTGGAAAGGCATGATGCACCTGCTGCATAAGGAGTGTAAGTATCAAGGAAAATCCTCTGTACAGTTTCTACCAATGATCGATATGAACCCTGGAGACAAAACCTGTATCTTGTCCACACTAGATTTCCTATGCAGTCTTTCTTCAAAACACAACATGCGAACTATCATTACCTTCAATCAGCCGCTTTTTTGAAAGGCGTCTGAAATTGTGAACGCTGTTCCAGATGATAGTCCAATCAGGAATGTGATTCTATTACTTGGTAGCTTTCATACCTTCATGATTTGCTGGGTGCTATTGGCACTTTGATGGAGGGCAGTGGACTCAAGGAGATCATGGAGACAGTGTATGGTGAAAATGCTGTCGTGCACATGATGAGTGGAAAGGCAGTCCAACAAGCGTTTCGTGGTCACCTGCTGGTATATCAGTGTCTTACACGTCAGATTGTTGCGAAAATCCTGAAGCATGACCCTGGTTTTCAGGACCAAGTGGATGAACTTGAGAGACTGTACATGCTGATGGAGACTGGCGAATGTGACTTGGAGTCATTGTTTGAATCAGATTGCATTCGCACTCTAGCTTTGAAAAAGGATGACTTGGCGAGGACGTCCAAGACCAGCAAACTGTGGGTAAACTATCAGCACATGCTAGGGATCGCTAGGGCACTAGTTGCAGCTGATCGAATGGGGTCTTGGGAGATGCATCTCGGTGCCATCTCAGCTTGCCTGCCAATATTCGCAGCTGCTGGCCATCCAAATTATCTGCAGTCGGCTCGTCTGTATTGCCAGAAGATGCATGTGTTGAAGGAGGACAACCCTGAAGTACATCAGAAGTTTCAGTCTGGGTTTCACGTAATCAGACGCAGCAGCCAATACTGGGCTGGTCTTGGCTCCAATCTCATGATCGAGCAAACGCTAATGCGCTCACTTGAAACCCAAGGGGTGCTGATGCGAGGAAGTGGGATGCCGGAGCACCAGAGAACAGTTTGGGCCATGTCTTCCACTGTGTCGTCCGCTTACAACCTTGCCATGCAAGAACTTACCACAAGAAATTACACAACGGCTGAACAACATAAGGAGTTGTCTGCCTCTCGGGTGAGCAGAGTTGAAGCAGACCTCGGTAAAATTGCAGAAAAACTAGACAACTTCACACCTTTTTCAGCTGATGAATCGTTACGCAATATTATCACAGGGATTAATGCCAACGAGGAAGTCAATGTTCAGGACCTTTTCGAAATAGGAAAAGACATTGTAGAGAAGATGGACGGGCAATTGGTTTTCTCCTACTCTCACAAACAGAGTTTGAAGGTGAAGACACTAGCATCCAGCAAGAACGTGAAAGTGTCTGAAGATCGTAGCATTGACCCAGCGCTCTTATTACAGAGGTTCCTGGTTGTCTCACTGACGGGTGATCTTCGGCGATACGAAGTCATGTCATACGAACTTTGTCTTTATCCGATGTCATTGTTCGAAGGAAAGCACATCTTGTGTCAAGCGGACAAACCGCAGCTTGCAGAAGCAGTCAGGAACTATGTTAAAACCAAATCAGCCACTGCTGTGACACAAACGGTTCAAGTTACAGAGCAATATGTACTAGATGGAGGATATCTTCTTCACCTCTTAAAATGGACGGAAGGAAGTACCTACAGTTCTATTGCAGAGCACTACACCTCATTCACAGTCAAACACTATGGCAGAGCGATAGTCGTGTTTGATGGTTATGGGGATGGACTGAGTATAAAGGACTGTACTCATCAGCGGAGAAGTAAAAAGCTGAAAGCAAACAAGGTGAACATCACAGAGGTGACCAAATTTGTTGGTAAAAAGGAGAACTTCTTGTCAAACGGGGCAAACAAGCAGGCACTGATCCAGCTGATCATGGAATGAATGCGACAGAATGGCTGCAACGTTATTCAAGCGGAAGGTGACGCCGACATTGAAATCGCAAAGGCAGCCATCAGCATGTCTGCTTTCAGACCGACCACCCTTATTGGAGAAGACATAGATCCTCTTGTTCTCTTACTCTACCATGCCGATGCTTCCAAGTGCGTTGAACTCTATTTCCGCTCTGACAAGGCAAAATCACATGTCTATAATATCAAGGTCCTCAAACAGGTGCTTGGTGAGGCAGTCTGCAATGACCTGTTGTTTCTGCATGCCTTTACTGAATGCGACTCGGTCTCAGAGGTTTTTGGGATTGGAAAGAAAGTGGGGTTCCAACGAATCATCAAAAAAGAAAAGGCAATGAAAGACTGTTCAAAAGCATTCTCTACACCAAAGCAAAGTCGAGATGTGGTGGAAATCAAAGGTTGTACGGCGATGGTAGCATTGTTCAATGCATATCAGAAGGACTCCCTGGCATCTCTCAGATACAACATGCTCTGCAAAAAGTTGCGAGAGGGAAAATGATTGTCATGCCCGAACGTCTCCCACCAACCGCCCCAGCCTGTAAATTTCATTCCCTGTGGACTTACTACCAGGTTAGGGAGTGGTTGTTGTGAAGAGATGGAGCCATGTGATTGGGGATGGAAGGTAGAAGTGGACAAACTTGTTCCAGTGATGACCGACAAAAGCCCAGCTCCAGAAGCCCTGATTAAGATGATTCACTGCAAGGATGCAATACCCTAAGGTGTACCTGTAGAAAGCATGGGCTACAGTGTACCAGTGTGTGCGGACATTGCCAAGATGGCAACTGTGACAATATAGCAAATGATCCAGTGGATGATGATGATGATGATGACGCGTAAACAAATTTGGCAGAAGTATTCCCATTTTTGAACTCAGGTGGGTGCGTATGGGGTAGGGTTACCCCTAGATATGGACAATGGGTGATCCAACATCACTGACAACCCTTTAATATGAACAATTGCCCCTGAAAACCTAGGTAAAAAAATCAAGTTTCATTGATTTGTCTTGAAAATTGACCGAGTTATTGCTTTCTGTAGTTTTCACATAGTTTGAAAAATGACTTAAAAATGACAAAAGTCATCCTCGAAATTATACACTTTCCCATACTCCAATCTTGTCCAACTTTTAGTATGTTGTAGAATAGACCCAGTGAAACATTAAACCACCAAAAAACAAACTTTTACAATTTGTGGGGGGTCAATAGGTGTATTGACCCGTCCATATATATCCTGTGCTTACACTCTGGCGTCTTCTTGAGACTGCAAAGATCCCTCTTAAAGGTGGTCTATATGCATAGTTCCACCAATATTCTGCATTATTATCTATTAGTATACTTACACTGATGTGCTGTAAAACTACCAATAATTACATTGATATTTAAATATGTGCATTTAAGTATAGCTGAACTAATTAGTGTACACGCAAAGAGATCTGTCTGATATGCAAGTATTTTCTCCTTGTGTGTTAAGGAGAGTGATTCTTCTATGGTCCTGTAATATGTATCATAATATAACTTAACGCGTGCTTCCTTGATTTGTACTAAAATCCCTGAACCTTTGTCTACTAGCATAATCACTATATTCTTGTTTTTTTTTTGTAATATGTGTGTCCATCAATTGACTTTTAGTGAGACTTGGGTGTTTTAAGTTCTCTTCTATTTACGGTGTGGTCTCCTATAAATTTTAGGTTATTGATTAGCCCTGATTAACCTATGATATGCAAAAAGGCAGGTAATGAAACAACATATTCAACTATATTTTCAGCATTTCCTTCCATTGCCATAAAGTGGAAAGTCACCGAACGTTGTGTAATCCTGGTGCCACTTAACATAAGAGTTTAATGTGAAAACATGTCTGTACATTCATAACGGATGAACTTGCCCAACAAATCTTTGTTGACACCGCACATCACCAGATGTTCTTGGTCTTGCCTTCTGTTCCTAACAAATATGTCATACAGGTAAATCTTTATGACAGCATAGATTCAGCACATTCTGATGGTGCTGCTGAGTAATTGGATTGTGATGGCAACGTTATCTCTGTATTAATGGTCTTCCTGTTTTTGACAAGTCAGGGCAACCAAAAAGTGACCGGCTGCGTAGTGTCTTTCAATCATTGACAGAAGTGATGGAATTTGGATTTTCAGTGGTTATGCCTATACGATTAAAAAAAATGAAGAATGTTTCAAACATTTGGAGGATCAGTTGAAAACCACCAGCTAGCTCTTATCAGTGACTGGGCATCTCAAGCAGGAGTTAAAATTGTTTCCTCACATTGGTATTGGAAGATGAATGTTGATGATTTGGTGACTCTTCAATCTCCTTGCTTTCATCCTTGGGCTGAAATTCATGAATATGGGTAATGTTTCTCCGGACCTATTTTAGGTTATCCTGGTGACGAAGTGTTATACTTTCAGCAATTAACGTTTGCAATCGTTGGTATCCTGAAGCATCGGTCCCCTCTTAGAATGCCGGTATTCCCATTTTGTGGCTACACCTGCTGCTGTTTTGGGTCTGTTTGTCTTCTGTTGTGAGGGAGATCTTTCTGTGTATCCTTTCATGTTCCGGAATCAAAGCTTACGGTCCCTAAACAAATAGCCTAGAGCCATCTTTATAGCTGTCTTGTATTATTCTCTGATGTAAGGGGATTTGTCGGGGACACATGCACGAATCATGCTTTTCGCTTCTTGTTGGTGAGGTAACATATTGAATAAACATGTTAATGACAATTGCTTCATGTCTTTAATGTATTTGGTTCACAAAAATTTTGCAAAATAGCAAAATCATTTACATAATGCTAACCATGGTGAAAGGATGCTTCCGTTGGTAACTTGCCTTATTTTGGTTTAATTCTGCTGGGCTGCTTAGCAAATGGCTCATAGCAATGAAGAAGCTTACAAATGTGAATTTTACCAGTATCTGAGATATATTCAGACTGAGGGAGTCGAACGGCTTAAATCCACTTGGGTGTTCAGATTCATCTAATCTTGTTTAATGTATAAAATACCTAGTGTATTTTAAGGCAATCAGCCCTCATAAATGATTCACACATTCGACTCATTGAGTTGTTATCACCACATTGGGGTCTTACAATGCATTCACTGTGCTTATAGATTGCTACTTGCGTGGTGGTTGTGGCCGATGGATGTAGTGCTTGTAGTCATTGATGGGTGTTACAGCGGTGGTAGATAGTGATGTGAATATAAAGTTGATGGATGTGATGGTGGTGGTAGATGTGATGCTATTATTTCCAGTGGAGGTGCTGGTATTTTAGCATGTAGAGGTGGGTGTGGTTGTGGTGGTGTTGATGGATAAGGCAGTGCTACAAGTAGTCTGCTAGGGAATGTGTTGGTAGCAGAGTTGTGGCGGTGTGGTTGTGAAAACAATCTCATTTTTGTACCATTGTAGATTATTGAAGTGTAGTGATAAAATACGAATTTTTTGAAGCAGTGTAAGTTACTTATTTTGTAAAATAAATTTTGTTAATTTATTTTGTGTATATACACTCTAAGTGATTTTTTTAAAAAATAAGTGAAAATTGTGTGAACTGCTAGATGATACAAAAAAATATATATGCTTAACATAAGCTTATCAAATGAGAAGCCATTACACTTCAATGAGGAGTTCACCTACCCTCTCATGCCAGTAGTGAGGCAGTCCAGGGATTGGTATAGCACTCAAGTGGTATGCAGCACTGATCTTTAAGCGACCCTTTGGCAGCAATTAGTAGAGAGAAAGGAGGAAGGCAGAAATATGTAAAACAAAAAGTCTGCAAAGATGACAAAATGCATACATAGATCTGTATTTAACTATTGAGAGTAGATAAATGAGAAAATGATATTGTCATTGACCAGTGTAATGACTGAGACTCTTCGGAGTATCTGAAATCTTATGCAAATATGGACCCGACTAGTAAGTCAATTAAAGTGATGTTCAGACGCTCAGCTAAACACCAGTCTGATATTTAACAGTATAATGACAACACAAGAATACCAAAGTGATTAATAAGAACGGCATGTTGATATAATGTAAACATGCAGCTCATGTCAACATAAGTAAGCCAGAGATGGTCTCGCGCCTTAGCGACTGACGCCGAGGTCTATAAGCCCCGACGTAGGTTATGGCCACTGAATTGATTGACATCTCCCAGTGTAACGAGAGTCAACAATATTCTAAGATCTTTGCACAAAGATATGTCTGATTAAAATAGTACATTCAGGTACATAAAACAGGGGCTGGTGTGGGAATGCTTCCATAGATTTTCGAATATAACAAGCACTGTATGGTGACACAAACAACACCTTTTTCGAACAATCTTACTGTGAACGCGTTGGCCAAACAGATCTGTTGTTGAAACATTAATATTAGGTTCAATGTGCCACCTCTGAAATTACTTGTCGTAATTAAAAGTAACATCTTGCATTAAAACGTGTATGGGAGGATCCTACTCTAGTGCTTGAGCAGTAAGCACTCCAAAGCGCACACAGCTAAACCAGCCTACACATAGAAATGTCTCCATAAGTAAGTGTTGGTTCAGTCCAAATACAGCATGACGGAGCAGATCACACAGGTGTCTAAGAATAGAAGCTCTGATTGGCATGCACTTCTGTCACATGTGTTGTTGATCTTTCTTTATTCCTCTAAGAACAAACTGTAAGCGCCCAAGGAAACCACCAAGGTAGTCGTAAAACACGTCACCACGAATATGTTAAATAAATAGATTCTTTATTGCTGCTAAATAAGCTCTGATGGTCGCTATTTTCAAACATAGGACAAGAGCACAATGGGTAAAAAATCGTATTAATAAATCCTGGTCCACTGGATCAGGTATATTTCGAGTTAGTAATACCATGCAGAAGGCAGAACACTTCGAACTGGCCAACATCTGAAGCATACATGGCGTTTGTGGCAGTACTGAAGGCCTTTTGTCGGTAATATTGAGGTCATCCGTGTAAGTAAACAAAGGTGAGGAATCTTTTCAGGAGCTAGGGCAGCTTGCGATGCCAGCTCCTGGAAAAGAAAATTTGTCCTCTTGAAAGGACATCAGTGAGACTATTTTGATTTGTTGATAACCATTTACTCTTAAAGTCTAAACAATGTATAGTGGCTTCAATGGCAAATCTTGTCATTAGCTTCATGATGTGTGGACACTGAAAGTGTCGTTTGTTAAAAATGGAACAGGTTGAGTAGTTGTCAAAATGAAAGAATATACATTTTTTTTGGTCACAAGTTTCCCGATAGGCAAGCACTTATGACCAGGGGATACTACTTTAGGAAGGCCATAGACCTCTTACTCTGAATATCTGGGGCATGTTCTATCCGCGTATCATGAAAACATTGACCAGTACTTTGATAAAATCGTCCAAATCCCGTCCAACTCGAATAAGAGAAGATATGTATCTGTGACATATCTTTAAGTTCACCGTCTAAAGACATAGATATGCCATGCCATCGATGGATTATAGAAAGCCACATACCGAAATCAGCTTAACAACTATTGTCCAATAAGACCACAAACACTGAGTACTTTTGGTTACTTCCAATAATCTCGTAATGTAAATTCTTCTTATTGGGGCTACTTTCGCGGCATAACAGGGGTGACCCAGAAGGCTGAAAATATCACGTTTCTGCCATTTATCCGTTTCCTTATAAGTCAGCTAAGTGCTTTTAAGCCTCGAACCTGTGGCAAACGTGCCTCCATGTTTATGCTATCCAACGTAATACTCAGGTATTGAATAACTGCCGTGGATCCTTCGGTTTTATGATGACTAATATGGATACGTAGGCTATGAATAACATTGTTATAATGGCCATTGGAC
>CAXHWN010001503.1:0-12000 GCA_964020975.1 Hermodice carunculata
TTTACTTTCACCTTAAGATAGCTTTAATCGGAGGCCACTTTTGTGAAGGTTCATGAACATATGAAATCCACTTTGGCGAGGTACGTTATGATTTTATTTTTCTTTTGTACAGTCTTTTCCAGTAAAAATAATTTTACCGAATAATTGCCATTATAAGCAGGAAATCATGGTAAATGATTTATTTGTAACTACTCCAGGTTCCTGCGTTCTTGAAACTCAATTGAGTTATATGTACTAAAATTAAGAAGCAATAGCCATTATAAAAAGCATGTTCGGGAATTCTGCACTGCAAAACGTGCTGAAAGATTTGACCTTGATGACCCATTCATAAATTCGTTTGGTTGTTGAGGCTTGATTTTTTCTAAATCTACGCATAAATGCGATAACGAAAATTAAGTAAAACGTAAATTAAAAAATAGGCAATGACCGGCTTGGATGTATGGAGCGTAGGGAGATTGGCGCACAGGCGTAGGGAAACTATGAAGTGGGAAAACAAGTTTGTACAACATTAACACAAAGTGCATGACGTCATTAATTTCTCCGTAGCTTGAGTATACTCGTGCTGCTCTTTTTGACCATCATCAAATTTTAAACTGTCCTTAATATAGCTGGAAGTCTATCCATGTCCATTCTCTGTCATTTATCACAGCAGAAGAAGCCCTAAATGTGGTTTCGACATGGCGAATCTTGGCCCTAAGTGTGATTTGTTTCTTATGCTGGACTTGCTTATTTACAATATACGTCAAAAACAGTATGAATATTTTAACGATGAAGTTTGGCCACTTTGTTACAATATTACAACAGCAAATGTGTATATTTGTATATGCTTTCATCATTCTAACTTATACTGAACCCCAATGAAAAGTATCCACATGCCAATTTTGAAGTATTTTATTGTTTATACTTGAAACATTTCATACCTAGACGTGCTTAGAACTTAACAAAGCATTCACTTTTCTGGCGTAAAAATAATGTCACGCTCTACCGACATTAACGTCACTTACAGGCAAAAAATGTCATTAACTGTCCTAATTGAAAGTCACACAAATTTTTCTGTTCAATATGGGATGTGGCCACCTCGAGCATCAACACATGCTATACATCTGCGGCGCATACTGCTGACCAGGGTTTGAATTCTGTGTTGGGGAACATTATTCCATTCTTCCTGCAGAGCTTGGATCAGCTGGTTTCGGGTAGTAGGCCTAGGTGTCCTCCGTTGAATACCTTGACCTAACTGATCCCACAAATGTTCAATAGGGCTCAGATCGGGTGAGAACGCTGGCCATTCCATGACATTGATGTTGTTCTCATTGAGAAAGTTCATTGTTAATCTTGCAGAGTGTGCACGTGCATTGTCCTGCTGAAAGATCGCCAGATCTTGATGCTGCTCCATAAATGGGACCATGTGCGGCTCCAGCACCTCATCAATGTACCACCTAGCATTGAGGATCCCTTGAATGACCACTAGGGGTGTCCGGTATCGGTTGCTGATGCCTGCCCATACCATGACAGAGGGTCCACCCCATCGATCTGCCTGACGGACACAGGCATCTGCATATCTCTCCCCAGTCCGGCGCCACACACGTTCTCTGCCATCTGCTCTGCTGACACAAAAACGGGACTCGTCAGTAAAAAGGACGGTATTCCACTGCTGGCGAGTCCACCTGGAGTGTGCTCTACACCACTGCAGTCGTCTTTCTCTTCTGGGTTGGGTCAGCAGGTTACCCCTGTAAGGTCTTCTGGCTGTTAGGCCACTGCTCCTCAGTCGCCTCTCCACAGTAGAACTACTGACAGGACGGTGATTCACCCCTTGAGTCTCACGGGCTGTTTGGGCTGCTGTACGGAAACGGTCTCGCAGGTGCATCAGCCGGATGTGACGGTCTTGGCCAGGTGTTGTCACTCTTTCTCGGCCAGGCCTAGGCCGATCATCTACGGATCCAGTTTCTTGTTGCCGTTCAATTAGTCGTTGGATGGTGCGCCGAGTACACCCCATTCTTTGTGCGATTTGAGTGATTGGGACTCCACCCTCTGCAAGCCCCAAAGCATGGTGTCTTTGACCTTGGCTCAGACGCGGCCTGATCGCCTCAACACACCTGAGACCACTGGCTTTTTTCTTGGCTGAACATCCCTTTTTAAAGCCACTGAAAACATCAGGTCATTTTAGCCATCCAATAGGAGTGGTGGTCAGAAGCCATATTCGGTGCACAAAAGTCACATGCATTATGTAACAACCCAGCAAAAGTTAAAAAGTTGTCCTGAATGACCCTGATGTAGGCTCCAAACCATGCATATATGCACACACAGTACTTAGTAACTTACAAAATTAATGTGTTAATTTTTTTATGTGGATACTTTTCATTGGGGTTCAGTATATGTAGTTTTGAATTGCAATCACCATTTTATTTTACATTTAAAGCAATTTGTTATTTTGGCTTTGGTATTAAATGAATTGTACAAAATTATATAATTACAATTTCACAATGACAAAATTGAAGGTCCACATCCTCTGGCTTTTCGTTACGTACAAAAGGAGTCAGCTGCTGTCGCACATGCCTGCAACCGTGGTAATTTTATGCGCAGCCTCCGGCAGTTCGTTTCTTGTCCTATCTGATGTGACTGATTCCTGATCAAGTTGAAAGTAATTTAAAAGAGTCGTTTTAAAACTAAAATGAAAAAAAAAAGTATTTACTTTAATTATTAATAATTTTTCCATAAAATACTGATAGGTCTAATTTACTTATTTAAGTACATTCTTAATGTTGTTTACTCCAAGATAGTAAGTACCTTAGGCCTATGGTGCATATGAAATAAAGCATTTATGTGGGCTTTATGAGGTGATATGACGGGACGACAGCAGGGCCTTCAGTTGGTCACCTGACCTAAATTATATCTTGAATCACATGTTTCCCCCGTCCTTTTTTCGCCAACAATGAGCCTGACAACAAACAGATGACATTCAGTTCAGCTGCTTAACAATGGCACGAAAGGAATGTGAAATGTATTCCCATTTGATTCCTCTGGACAGTAAATCTGCGTTATGTAACAAGTATTGTGGGTGTGCGGTCTACACAGCCAAATACAGCTGTTGGTATGCTGTGAGAATATAAAACAAGATGTAGACCGTCAGGTCTGCCCAGAAAGAGCTGAAAAGTGAGAACCCGATCAGAGGTGAGTAAATGTACAACTAGTTAGTTTAAGGATAAACTCAGGGTAATTTGGGGTAAAAATTCATTTTACGATATATCCACATATCAGCTGCGAATTGTAATCATGCTTCGTTTTAGCCAACCGTAATTCACCAGTCTTAATCCCAAAAGGTGAATTTTGCACAACTTTGGCCATCCATGTCTGTGTGTTATGGTTTGGTTTTGCACATTGACGTGTCATGCCAGTAAGCCCTGCCCCCCCCCACCCCCCGAGTCGGCATTTACAGTGATTTACTCACTGCCACCTTTGGCAGTGATCTACCATAATTCCCCGTAGTTAACGCACACATTTAGCGCCAAATTTATTTCCATGATGTCCTGGTGCGCGTTATTTACTGGCACATAGGTCTAGAACATTCTTTCCAGCCTAATGTTTGCCAGTTTGGAATCGTCATAGTTTGCAGTGAATGGGCAATGGGGCGATAATGATTTATTCATCGAAGCAGTCTTCATAAACACGGAAGACAACCATATTTCGTCACGAAACGCATATAAATACATACTTTCCTCATACATTTTTTGAACAAACCATAGCTTATAAACAACTTCAGTACGATCGTTTCTTTGTGTTAAAACTTCAGAGTCGGTTGTCTACAAGTGCACACCAGATAACGATACCGTATTACAAACTCATACCTCCAAGATATTTACGCTTTCTGTTTGGGCCAGTCGAATTTTGGCTGTGTTTTTTTCCTTTTCTTTCCTTCTTTTCTTTTTTTTTTTTTTTTTTGCTGGTATAAATTGATGGATTTACAGCAGATATGAATGAAAGTGGATGTGTCGGAGATGCGTGTTTTGCGACTGTGAAAGTGCCAATGACTATTCCCACTCGCTAAGCACTGTTCATTTTCCCGGGCTTTTCCATTGCACAAGTTTGTTGTGGACCATAATAAAGAGTTGGTATTTGGATAGAAAACATCAATTATTTTATTGACTAAACGTCCAATTTTTGGAATTCTTGGTTTTGGTGCCGATGTATGGTCGGTGCCATGAGTACGGTTGGCCTTTTTTCCAATGTATTTTTATCTGCGCGTTATATACAGGCACAGGCATTTTCCAGCTTTGACTGACCAAAATCGTACCTGCCCGTTATGCAGATTTTTGTCAGGCGTCGATATTTTCGGATCAGTGGATCAATGTAAACCAAACTGACGGGTTTTCTATATGGCCACCATATGTTGTTCTCCTTCGCGAGCCACTAATTACTCCCAACGATGTTGTCAATCATCCAATTGACCAAGAACTCAAAATTTTCTTCTCTTAAAAAACCTTCCTAAATTGCGTTCCTTTCAAGTATGATTAATCAACTACCTTACAGTAGTCAACGGCTTGACCTTTGAACTCATTTTTCGCACAATAAGTTTCACAAGAACATCACAAACTATTTGATTTTCATCTTCCACAGTTTTGCTTGAAAAAACATATAGTTTTGCTAATGTAATCCTGAAGAGTTGAACTAAAAAAGCGAGTCCCTGATTTTATATACGAGCCCTGGTACTTTCACAATACTTGAGGAAAGTTGAAATTCTTTGATGTATAAATGGAGTGTCATCACTTCAACTTCAGACCACTATAGCTCATTAACGGCATAAAACACGGGGAAAACAAAACACCCTTTTGAGGATAGGTGTTAGAAAATACTTTTTTTTTCAAAGATTTTTTGATAGGGTATCATAACTGAAAAAAGGTGAATCCACATTATCGAAAAAAGGAATGCTATATTTGCATAATTGCTGCACTAATACATAACGAAGTACGTAATTGACAATAGTGTCATTTGGTTCCCGGGCAAGGTTACTTTTCAGAAATGTATACTTTATGGGGGTAAATATGAGCTATAATTTGTTTATTTGAGATTTTGTAGAAGATGTGGCCTACCCTGAGCTTATCCTTAACGGCGAAAGTCGATTGCCCTTGCAGAATTATAGGCAGGTTAAGTTTTTAACGCTCGTGTATGAGCGACGTGACATCCACCAAAGTAATAGAGTGCACACTAACACAGTTTATATAACGTCATCCGTACGCATATGATAAACCACTGGCAAGATATTAACCTTGAATCTTCATCGTACTTTGCAAGAAACAAATACATGATATCATTGTCAACAAACAGCCTGGAGCGGAGTAGTATTTTACCTGCACTGATGTAAAAATGTTTATGGTCTTTAATCTTACAACATTGGTGATAAAATAATTGGACAATCATATCTTGACGGGGAAGCGGCCAGATTCATCTTCATATGGTATTAATATAATTTATCTTCAATATTATCATTGTTATTATTATTATTATTATTATTATTATTATTATTATTATTATTATTATTATTATTATTATTATTATTATTATTATTATTATTATTATTACTGTGTACTGTCAACCAAGCTTTTATAGTAGTACACTTCTCCAAGGCCTTTGATACGATCGATCGTACTAGCTTATGTCAAAAATTATCATTTTATGAAATGCGTGGATTAGCTCTGAATTGGTTTATCAGTTATCTATCTAATAGTTCTCAGTGTATACATTACTTGAACGAAAATTCTGACATATTATCTATTAACTGTGGTGTTCCATAAGGGTCCACCTTAGGACTCCTGTTATTTCTGGTATATGTAAATGATCTAGGCCTTGCGTATCAGGATATGTTATGTCTGTTTTTTGAAGATGACACAAGTTTAGTATTTAGGGATAATGTTGATACTCTAAAGCATAAAATAACACTGAAGAAGATGTTATTCGTTGGTTCATACAAATAAATTATCTGTAAATATCGACAAAATCAATTATATGATTTTTCGATCTCACAATAATAAAAATAATTAACCGACTTTGCTATTGAAATATGTGAAAAAAGGTTAATTAAAGGTGAAGCAGCTAAATTTTTAGGTGTTTGGTTTGATAAAGATCTTAACTGGAAAGAACACATTTATCATATTTCTAAAAGGGCAAGTAAGATAACTGGGATCTTCAAGAAGATCATGCACAAATTTGGAAAAAATGTATTAATTCAATTGTATTATGCTTTGGGGTATTCATACTTCACATACTGTTACACTTCATGGGCCATCACATATCCTAGTACAAAAGATAAGATTACTAGACTTCAAAAAAAAAAAAAAAAAAGATTTCGCGGATCTTTACATTTTTAGATTTAAATTCACATAGTGATCTTCTATTCCACAAATTTGAATTATTGAAATTTCAAAGTTTGGATACCTATCTTACAAACTTGCTCATGTATAGGTTAAACATTCACTTGTTACTGTCGTGCTTAGAATCCTTTGTCCTGAAGTATCAAGCGGTCATAACTATAATACTAAGACAAACACATGACATTTATATACAAGAAGTTAGGACTAGCATGGGGAAGTTTGCGATAGTATCTCATGGACCGTACATATGGAAATCTGTGCCTATTCATATTAAAAATGTTACCTCATACATCTGTTCAAAAAAGCGCCCTAAATTATTCGTTTTGGATCAACAATAACTAATATGTATTTGGATTCACTTACAAAAATGTTTGTAAAAATGTAGTCTGTACTGTCTCAGCTAGGATTTTATATAAGCCCCAAGGCGTTTCATTCCTCCTGCTGAAAATCTTTAAATCTTAGTTGTGTTACATTCGTTTACTTATTACGATGTACGAGTCTTTTCCAAGTGCAATATGTATTTTCGAGTATGTATGATTTTCAGTAAATACAATACAATACAATACAATATTATACTACACAACTTTACTGACTTATCGTGTATTATTCACCATACCAAATCACTGTTATTATTATAAATTCTTGTAATCGTGAGCGGACACATAAGTCTCTACAGGTTACAATCCCTGTCATATTGTTTTGTATTTATGTATATACATTTCTGTACATATTTTGTGACAATAAGCAATAAGTTGAGCACATATGTTTAATAAATGCTTTCAGAAACAGTCGCTGCAACCATGGACAGGGTCAGTTGTAAGAATTTTATTTGGGAAAACTTACATGGTTGGCACAACAATGTGGTGAGTCGCTTTCCTTGTCTGTTTCGTAGATTTAAACACCGAAATGAAAAATGAATTACTTACCTTCACCTTCAAGTTTGCAAACTTTTCAGTTAAATTCTTTGATGTTTAAGTTGCCCATTATCTTTGGGGTAGTAAGTTCTGAATTGTTGTTACGGATGCATGATAAAATCATTCTCCTTAGTTGAAAAAACGTAACATTCGATTATCATCTCCAAATCAACATTCATTTATATAGAACTCCTCAACATTGGAAAAGTCTTTTAGGTCCATGCTCCGATGATGCAAAACCTGGAGTCAGTAGAGAAGAAAAACTGAATCAGCTGCTGTTGTGGTCGTTTGGTTATGACTATTTTCATCCAAAAGCACATGTTATGTGCTTTCCTCAGCTTTTAATGGTGCATGGCCTTAATTTCCTTGTCAACTCGCAATATCTTTATAAAGAATGCTGTAATTAACCCATGTTCGAGTATACAAGAACAATGGCTTAATTGGCCTGTTAATAACCGAATACACAAGTCACACGCCAGTGGTCTTGCCTGATGTCCTCCGAAGGTGTGGGTATTTTACAAAGAAATACACCAGGAAGATGTACATGTTCCCCTGAAAGAGTGATGATAACAAATAGTATCACATATTAAACACAATCCTTACACTTACCCTTAATGACATGCCCAAATACTGTACCACTAGTTGCGTTCTCTTTTCTTTTTAGCTGGGGTATAGGTCAACAATGCTATGCAATGAACCAGCCAATGACACATCAATTAACAATTTTGGAGGTGGTGAATCAAATTAAATTTTATTTTAGAACATGGTCGAATGGCACATTCGTTACTGCAGATACGCCAATCGACCCCCCCTCCCCGCCCCAGGTGAATGATAAATTTTTATGCAACCAAATTTGTTTGTCGCTTTGTGATAGCGAGCATTATTTCATATATTTGATGATGTAGATTTGAATGTATGTTTTTTGAATTTTTTCTTTTTTGTTCTCTTTGTTACGACCAGGCCGTCTTTGCTGCTGTGAAACTAGGTCTTTTTGAGACTATTGCTCAATCACCTGACGGCTGCAGTGAAGAATATGTCCGCGCGAAACTTGAAAGTAGTAACTTCATGAGAATTACGGAGAGATTGCTTGATGGTCTTGCTGCCTTTGGGTTTTTGGAAAGGATCGGGACAAAGCTTGGAAGTAAGATACATTTAAAAACACGCTTTGCTCTGCACAATTGAAGAAGACATGCAAGGTCTGGCATTTTATTTCAAAGGGCACTTAACTACAGAGCAGCCCGGCATGCCAAGGTTAGACACATGCTACACGTTAGTTTTATGTGCACCAGTTTTAGTAAATCTTTCTAAATGTGAAAATATTTGTTAACCTGATGTGCGTATACTGATTGAGGACTGAGAGGTAAGTGAAGACCTTGCAAGTTTCACCGTTGTAGTAATTTGAAATATGTTAGTTTGATACGAAGTTAGATTTTGTTCCTTATAATCATTGATTTTTTTTAACATATTCAGCATATATATAATAACAATAGCAATCACAAAGCTGCAAAAAAATAGTGTGCATGATCGCTGATATTCAGACTCAGTGGCAAGATTTAGTAAATATTGTCAACGAGTCTGAAAGGATTATTAGCAGCAGTCTTTGACATTATCTGGAAATCCAAGCACCTGGCTCACTCTTCCTTCTTTCATTGCCAAGCTTTGGACTGATTCAACCGCTTTCCTCAATGTGCTTTGGGCGCAATGTGCTCAAAGCTTGCTGGGGAAAGCGGTTGAACCTGACCATTATGTTCTCTGGAACTACAGACATGCGGGTACTTGAAGGAAAGTTGCTTTCACAAGGGATATGAACCTAGCATTCTTTTTATAATTGAAAGCAGTTGGTCTTAAGTAATTCGACTTTAGTCGCAGGTGGCATTGAAAAACGGTAAAATTAAGAAAGCTGTAATAGTGTCAAGAAACCATTTTGAAAGCAGAAACGGTCAATGGAACAGAAATGTGATATGGTGATAACAGTTTTGCATTCACAAATAAGCCATATAACGTAACATATATCACCAACTGTGTCATAAAACTATGTTGTTATCAATTGTCTTTAATTACTTTGTAATAGGCACCTGCATCGCAGTCTTGACAGTTGACAACAAAGCCAGCCACTCTCCATTGGCTTAAAATTGGCTGCTCTAAATGTTAGTTTGTGTAGAAGATATGAATGTCACTTGGATTATTATGTAATATGGACAGGATAGCTAAGGCTATGCCTGCGCGCTCACACAAAAACATATTATCGTGAAAATGAGATCACATTTGGATGGTAAAGTGCCAAAAGTGTGTCTCGTATAGAGGTGACTATGGGCTTTATAACGGGCTACTGGCAACACAAGGTTAAATGTAAATCCATATTCAATGCCACAGCATATGGGTTACAGACACCTCTCTGAATTTGACAGAGGCAGGGTCATTGGAATGTAGGAGGCTGGTTTTACCAGTGTGAGGTTGCCAGAGGAATTAGTTGCTCCAGGCTATAGTCGGTCAACCCTGAGTTGCGGAAGGGAATTTCGAAAATATTATGTAAATAGCGAAATGACCATGAATTTCATACATAGACAAATCTGAGCAGTTTACCTTACTCTTGAAAGAAATTTGCTTGCAGTGAGGTTTGTAGTCATTTCTGTAACCATCAATTTTTGCGTTTTTTCGGCCTACTTTGGAACCTTGCCGGCGCAATAAAACTACCTGTCAATCACATTTATGCACGCGCTTTTATCATTTCTGGGACGATATGGATTGAAGTATTGCTTGCAGCCACAAAAATGCCCCAAAATGCAGCTGAAAAAAATACAAAATGCATATAGTCACCATATATGCCTCAAACGTAAGGTACATTGATGAGAAAAGGTTATGCATGGGATATATCTCCAAA
This sequence comes from Hermodice carunculata, assembly GCA_964020975.1. Classification (NCBI taxonomy): domain Eukaryota; kingdom Metazoa; phylum Annelida; class Polychaeta; order Eunicida; family Amphinomidae; genus Hermodice; species Hermodice carunculata. The sequence continues at coordinate 10,158 of CAXHWN010001503.1, forward strand.
CAACAATTCATTGTTAAAAAAGATATTCACAAACTCCGCTTCCGTAAAGCAAGCTTAAGGTCAATAGACAATAGTGATACGCAGGTGATGAGACCGTTTTCAAGGGATGCTAGAGGGAACCTGCTGCCATGTTGCAGGCCTGAAATCACTGATGACGAAACCTTTCTACTAAAAGGAACCTGTGTCTCTTGACATACTGCACTACGTAACGGTATTCCTTCCCAGCTGAAAGTTTTTGTCTTCCAGATCCACTTTTCGTCTTCCATCATCAAGTTTCTTGAAAACACCCCCATTCGGAGAGCTATGAGTAACCCAAATATCGTGGTATTAATTATTCATGTTGATCCCTTCGTTGTTGGTGCCCTCATATAAAGCCCATAGACACCCCAATATCAGTCTCATTTTTCGCACCTCTGTGGCTTTTATCAGATTTCCAGAAAATTTTTGTTTTTATGTGTTGGCTTGGGCACACTCTTAGCTGTCCTTTCCATATTACGTAGTAGTCCATGTACACTCATGTTTTCTGCACAAATATTTAGAGTGGCCCATGTTAAACCAATGGGGATACCTTTTTTGTTGTTGGGTGGAGTATAAATGACTGCTATATTTCAGACCTATATCGCATCCCCGATACTCTACGTCCATATATGAAACAATGTGCGCAATTAGGAAGCCTAATTTTGCAAGACCATACAGACCTCATGGTACGAGCGGTTCTTCACGGAAACAACAGGGAAGGTAACTGACAGCTACAGAAATTGCCTACAACTGACACTCTCGAGCCCAAATTATTAGTTATAAAGTAAATTTTTCATTATTCCTACAAAGAAAAGCCACTGATGTTTACAGTAACTTCGATACTTGATACAACGAGGAGACATGGAGTCTAAACACACATGAATAAAGATATTGTATTCGACATTTACGTCGAAATTAGTTATTTTGTGAGAAAATATTTATTAGCATGTTGACGGACTCGGTTAATCAGTTTTTCTCGAACAATATCAACAGAAAAAAAGAAGAACCCCTGAGCGTATTTTTTTTCATCAATAGGTATCTCTCCTTGTTCCATACTTATCTTCATATTTTGTGTTGGTGTGGAAGGGTTGCTTTGTTTTTGTTACATTTAGTTTTGCGAAAACCAGAAACATGAACTTCTTTCAATTGTTGGGAATGCACATCAAGTTGTTGCCCACAAATCTGATTCACTATGCAGCATTAATCTTATCTTATAATTTGTAATTAACACGTTAGTCTGTGGGAAGAAATTGCACGTAAGTAACTACGGTTTTCATCTAGGGAAGTCACCAGGATTATGCATAAATTTGATGAATAACATTTTTTCCATTGTCTAAGGAGGGGCATTTTTTTGTCGTTGGAAATGTTTATTTCCCTCTCTTAAAATATGGCTGATACTACAATGTCCTTTATGATGAATTATTTTAAAGCCAGTTCAGCTCTGTTGTTTCGCTTAAGATGGAAGATCTGTAACCAGTGCACAGAGAGGCTGGCAACTCTTGATCAAAATTAACCCATTAGTTTTTTCACCAGTACAATAAACCTACATATTTTCTGATTACTACACATCCATAGATTTGTTTACATATTTTTGTGCAGTATAGGATGTTTTTTGTCTGATAAATGTAGTACAATTTTACAATAATTAGGACTGTTTTACATTCGGACCTTTTGAACTTTATAGAACCATGAGTTAGATTTACATTATGCTTGGCTGACTTGCAAATGACTTATGAATTTCCGTCATACAAAACCAAATACGGTACTTTAAAAACCATTTCATTTAGTTTACTCATCATGTTATCAATACAAACCCCTGTCAAAA
>CAXHWN010001504.1:0-17000 GCA_964020975.1 Hermodice carunculata
CATGAAGACATGGATGTGTGCATTGAATTTATCGCACTAGTCTAATAAATAGGCACACGAAGGTCATTAGTGACCAAAATAGCCAAGTTTTTGTTTTAGTTTAGTTTAAACATATTTATTTTCACTGGATTACCCAATAGTACATGAAATATAACTAATCTAGGGGTTCTCCAGACACGGAGACGCACAAAATGATATAAACAAGACGCATAGGACAATACAATGTACAAACATGTGACTATGTACTCTGGTAGACATGCTGTAATACAATTAAACAACAAAAACAATATCTAACATTCCAATCCAATTAAGAAAACATGCTTATAAACACGAATATACTTAGTAGCAAGCTAATTCGTCCTCAGTACAGGGAGCGACTGAAGGGGAGGTTATAGCTTGCTGGGCGCGGCCGAAGCACCCTGGCTGCAAACTCACACTGCCACTGTGGAGCCGCCAGTGCGCCCAGCAGCTCGGGTGTTCCTTCCCGCCTTGTCATTGTCGACCCACCTGTGGAGACACAATAGAGAACATGGTAAAGGTACACACGTTGAACATACAAATACACTGCAATGGTATATGCTGGTTTCGGGATACATATATGGGAAAAGATACTACCCAGTTACAACATAAATCGGCGTGTTTCAACTTGACGACCGATAAATCCCAATGGTTAGCGTCAGTTAAAAATACACTAATCATTGTAAATTGTGAAGATTATTGGAACAGAACTATTTACGAAACTTTTGATTTTTCTGCCGGCGTCATACAAAATTTATTGCAAGAAAAATTTGTTATACAGTGGGAAAAAACAATGGAAATGCAGTCGTCATCAGATAAAAAATTACGAACCTATGTAAAATTTAAAAATAAGTTGGAAATAGAGCCTTACCTAACTATGATAAAGGATTTTAATATCCGTAAAAATTTTGTACGACTCAGAACTAGTTCACACAATTTATATATTGAAACAGGTCGACACAGAAGACCCATGAAAGTACCTGTGCATGAAAGACTATGTAACCATTGTAACCTAGTAGAGGATGAAATACATTATGTTCTAGTTTGTGAAAAATTTGATGAGCCCCGGAAACGATTTTTAGACAAATTGTCAGAGATATTTGTTACATTTGGAGAATTGGACTTAGAAGAAAAATTTATTTTTATTATGAAATGTGACGATTATGAAATAATAACTCTTCTGGCTCAATATTTAACCGAAACCACTAAAATAAGGGGTGATTTATAGTATTTTTCTCCAATCTGTATACGAAGCAAGGTTGTTTACGATGGACAAGAGTTAGTTTTCCTAACTTTTCCTCTTTCTTTTTTCTGTTTCTTTTACATATTTTGTTGTTGTGTATTGTATTTGGCAAAATGCCTCCATCTGTAAGTTGAGGTGCAGCAAATAAAGAATCATTCAACAACAAAATTTTGCATTGCTCTGAAAATTACTGTATTGCATTCTTCTGAAAGTTCTTCACTCCCGAACGATAAAATACTACATAGTCTGTCACTTGCAACATGCATTATCAGGTTTTGATTAACACCAGGGGCTAACAAAGGAGTGATGGTAAGCAGGAGCTTCTTTCTTTCCTGGACATATTTAGGGCAGTAGAGACAAAAGTGTTTGAAATCCTCAGTTGGGTGGGAGCAGGCACAGGTTGGCTGTTGAATATTTACTTTATGGAGATCGGAATTAAGCCTCGAGAATCCTAATCGTAACTGGGTATGACAGATGTTAGCAAATCGCTGACCATGGGAGTAGAAATCTGGAGCAATGTCGGCAGCTAGCAGAGTTGCTTTAAGTTTCGACTTAAAGATTTGAAGGGAAAGGGAGTTACGGATATCAGTGGGGAGATTATTCCATAGTTTGGTGGCATCAGGGAGAAAGGAATTTTCAAACCGTTGGGTTCGGCATTTGATGTGGCGAAGGTTGCTGATAGGCCTATGGCGGAGCGTATGACCAGCAATGGCGGGGGTGCGAAGTATAAGGTTGGATAGGTAGGAAAGAGTTTAGTTAAAATACATTTTGTAGAAAAGGATTAATTTGAAATATTTGTGTCTACTGGCTAGTGTAGGCCAACCAAGTTCGTCTAAGAGTTTGTTATGGGATGTGTGCCTTAGTGCGCCAGTGCATATTTTAGCTGCCTCGTACTGAATCGACTCAAGTAAATCACTCAGACCTTGCCCACAATTATCATTTGTCACCTTTCGGTGTCTAGCATTTGGTGACGCATTAAAAATTTTGCTAATACGTTTCATATTTAACAAACACGAGCCCTTAAATGTATATTACACACGTGCCCATACTTAGTTGACACGAGTTTATAAAGATACACGCATGCTATTATTTGGTGGACGCGTCCAACAATTTACAGACACGTGTACATTTAATGACACGCGTTAGAAATATGGTATTTATGGCACTCATCCCCTACCATAAACTCAGACTCAGACAAGTTTATTTGGCTAAATGCGTGCTCGTCAATACTTTTCAGTGAGTAAGCTGAAAAAAATGTATATCTTTATGAAGAGCACGAAGCAGAAGGAGGGGAAGACAGGGATAAAGGAACAAGGAGCAGTGTTGTATAAATGTTGTTAAGTGAGTGGAATGAGACTGAGTCAATAGCCATTCTTGACTTTGGTTGTGAGCAATGTACCAGAACAAACTGTTTAAAAAAAAAAAAAGATGGCGCAATAGTTGGTAACAGTCAATGTCATCATTGGTGAAGATCTTCATTCATATAAATTACATGTCACGCAACTGTGTACTAAAACACTGGTTTCAAAGAGTCAAACATATTGTACCATGTCAATCTGTTAACGCCCCCGTAGTTATTGGCCGAATGACTAAGCATGGATATAGTGTGTCGTGAATTTCCGAGTTTTCTTATGATGCAGCAGGGAGGTGTATGAGAGGGAGAGGGCACTTGCCCACTTCAAAGGTTCCAGGCGAGTAGACATGAAAGAGTTAATCTGCTCACCTAAAGTCTCGCGGTCTCGGCAGCTTGCCCAGCTGGAAGGACGGTATCTGAGGAGAAGACGTGTGAACTGCGCCATTTTGGTTCAAGTTCAAATTGTGCAGCACGTTGTAAACAAATTTTATACACGGATTTCACCTTTATTCAACATAACTTATCAGCATTCTTGATCTGCGTCATACACAGATATGTATTAACTTTCTTTTGTGTAATTTTGCGGTGGTTCGATGAACGCTGTTGTGTAGAAAATGACGATTCAGTTTTGGGCGCTACGATTTGTTTGTGTTTTCTTGTCGCGGGTGAAGAAAATCCACAAAATGCGACAAAACTGTTGAAAGTAGCCGACGTTTCATTCTAAAAACTAGCTGAGGGCGATTTAGGCATGGAAACTAGTTGTATAGTTGCAAAGTACGAAGTTTGGTCTTTGGATTGGCACTTTTGGTTTGTCTTGATGAAGTTCTCGAACTTGTCTATTTAACAAGCAAACTCCACCAATTTTAGGATTTGCTAGGTATTAATGAAATAAACATGCAAACATCACTGTAAATAATCAGCAAAGGCTCCTTATTGAGCCGGTGCACATGTATCTGGTAATGATGGTCGGGTACAGTAGTAGATAATGTGTGGCACTGGCCGAAGAAAAAGTAACCAGAGTGTTAAATTTTTCCGATTCTGGCCGCTAAATTTGTTTATTTGTCAAGCACTTTTGTTTATTTCCCTATGTGTGAACTGTGATTTTGCATGTGCCGCTGGTGCAGCGCCGGGCGAATCTAGGTCACCAATGTTTACCTTTTACCGTGGTCGCACGTGTTCTGCTTGGAGAATGAGCATGCGCAGTGTGGCCCTTTTCGCTCTCAACGGCAAAATAAACACAGGTTGCTCAGAAAGTACAGTAACAACACCGAGACACACATAGCTTGAAAGGACGGCCGCAACTGCCCTCTCCCTCTCATACACCTCCCTGGATACAGCGATGAGACTTGACACATTTCCTCAGTTCGTTAACTACATGTATCCATGGTATTGTGTCCTGGGTGACTTTCTGGGCAAGATCCAGTACCTTGTAGATCGGATCCTGCCATTGGTTTGCACATTCCTACATATCGAATTGAGTGTCTGCGATAGGACTACACCATAAGGAGGCAATGATGAATTTTTTTCTTTAAGGATCCTGAAACATCAGGGTGACCGACGATCTCAAAGTTGAAGGTCTCATGTTTGTCATAGGTTTGGACTTGGAAGTATCCGTCAACCATTTTATGCCGCCAGAGCAAGGAATATACCGTGGCTACCACTTCCATGTGCCTCCTAAGAAACCCAAGCTCTTTATGTCTACTCTAAAGTTGTAGCGGAGATAAAACGGAACGTGGTCTTGTTTGCAGACATCACTTTTTTTTTTTTGGTCCAGAAGTAATTCCTATGGATATATCCTATGTAAATGAGCTGATGTGATTAGATTTCTTCCCGGTCGTAATGTCGAGTTCCTGCATAAAACTTAATTTGTAAAATACAGGTACACCGTCGGTGTCGATGGGTCGATCTCTGTGGAGATACCGGTATACTACCAGTAGACTTTGTTTCCAGACCTGAAGTTGGAACTATAAACGATGGTGTCATTCATACTAAAAATGGAACAATCGATGGCATCAACGATTGCTGTCGATAATCCAGTATCTTTCAATCCTGTGTAAAACTCCTTGTCGCAGCATCTTCGGTGAACCTTCATGATACACTGTAGAACCTGAACGAGCTTCCTTACAATTTGCTTTATGATGTAACAGTGTGCTCCAATAATGAATCCGTAATTCACTACGTATCTTACAAATGAACACATTCAATATTAACAGGCAGACACACGATATATGTGAACATTCAGGGGGAATACCATAGTATGTAGCAGTGAAATAGTAATACTGGGCCCTGATATATATGTATTGTGCACTCGCGATGACCGCAACAGAGTGCCTTGTACGTTTAGTTACTAAAGCTCAAGAGGAACTATTCGACAGTAAAAGTGAGAAGAGCACGAAGCAGAAGGAGGGGAAGAGAGGAATAAGGAACAAGGGGCAGTGATGTATAAATGTTGTTAAGTGAGTGGAATGAGACGGAGTCAATAGCCATTCTCGACTTTGGTTGTGGACAATGTACCAGAACAAACTGTTTTCCTGGGCCATATTACTGTGTTGTCTTCTGTACATTTCTTATGCTTAATATTATTTTCTATGAATTATTAAATTTACGAAAAACATTGGAGCACATGAAAAGTTACATCCCAGTCTTTGGGGCTATTTAAATTGGAAATGGTTAAGTTGCTGAAATGAGTTTAGGGGCAAAAGAAAGAATTGAAAGGAGGTGGACGAGTAAAAACTGAAAAAAAAAAGAAAAGAAGACACAACAGGGATAAAAAGAAGCTCGTCACTATGATGAAAGTGTAGATGCTAACATTTAAACATTACCATATATTGATTCATTGGTAGGTTTACTGTTTTGATTGGTTTGGTTATGTGGGTTAATTGATTGATTGATTGATTGATTGATTGAGTCATTGCTCGAACCAGGAAATATTTAAGGAGTTGTTCCATACAATGACGTTCTTTGTGTACCTAGTTGCAGTAAGTGTCAGTGAAAGCTGAGACTAAAGTTAAATGACATACATCTTCATGGAGATATTACCTAACCTCAGCTCTTTCAAAACCTGTTTTGTAGTATTTTTAAACAGTTGGCAAACATTCTATGAATGATATATATATATATATATATATATATATATATATATATATATATATATATATATATATATATATATATATATATCTTTCATTCCGTGGTTCAACATGATTTACAATTTTCCGCAAGATGAACCAACCTTTAAACACAACCTTTGCTGCAAGATACGAATATCCTGAAACATATTAGTTTTATGAAAGTTTCCCTGTGTGCTGAATTGGCCTAGGTTGTCAAAAACATGTCCTTCTGATAGATGCTCTGAAGATTATTATTCAGATGTTTTAAAATTAACTGGACAGCTCTGCAGATTGATGCATTAGTTCATATATGTGTACGTCAAAGCAAAATAAAGAACAGGAGCCCGCCTATGATTAATAAAAAAAAAATGTGCAATTCTAAAATTATCAAAGGTCAACAGATAATGAATTAGCTTTGAATAAAACTTGTATGGAATACCATTCCACTCTATATCCATTCTCGCGATATTTAAGAGAGTTTGGCAAATTAACTGAGTTTATCTACTGTTAGGCGCAGACAATTTTCTTAATCAAATAGGTTTGCGTGTTTCTTTCAATCTGCTGCAAAGATATCCTTACCTAGAAAGCATTTAATTAAATTGCCTCAGGGCATAAACTTAACTAGAAAGAACACCATTAGCAGTGAGAGAGCAGGAAATATTCAAGGGAATTTATATTAAGTACATCATGACATTCATGTACATAGTTTACGATCTAGATTTCATCTTCTTTGCTTTCTTCAGAAGCGGTAAACCATATGTCGAATTGAACATCTTTTCTTGACGCATCTCATGTTTATCATTTTCCATCAGAATTGGTTTTAAAGAGCTGCTGATTGATTACTGATTGATTGCATATGACATTTACGTCTCCCTGTAGACACTTTGACTGATTATACGAAGGAGAAGCGGTTTTTGAAGTAGTAATTCATGCCACAGAAACACCTCTTTTGGTCATTTTATGAAATATTATGGATCTAGTGGCGTTACTCTGTGAATACTCTTAAAGGTGTGAAAACTTGCAGTAGGATTATAGGCAGCATAAACCCTGTACCACCAGCCTTAGGGAATGTTATAAGAAAAAGATAATGTCTCAAAGATGTAGTGTCCGTAAACGCTCTTAACGGATGGACAATGTAGCAGACGCCGGCGCTCAAAGCAAATTTTAGTATAGTCGTTTTCTGTTGGTGCAAACAGAATCCATATGTACGATGTGCAACACCTCTGGGATGTACTGACACTGTGCCTTCGTGGTCCCTATTCCTCTTGTTATGTGAACTATAAAGCGCAATTAATCTAGCGCTGAGTATGAGGATGGGGACGTAACGTCTCACAGCCAGCTGCATTTGCTAGATATTGAGCTGATACTCGACTTTTTATACTACCCAATTGGCACCAACCCCCAATTATTGGCTTACTCAAGGCTAACAATTCTCGCCCTTGGTAAATACAACCTAGTCTTTTTTCCTAAACAGTTTCCGTCCTTATTCCTAAAGAGTTTCCATTGAACACGTTGGCACTCTGTTTGCCGGTAAATTAATTTCCGCTTTTTCACTTCCAAAAAAAATACCAAAGTGAGTTTGCATACTTTCACTGGTCTAGACATTTTACGGGAAAGGTGCAACTACAAATTATCAGTGTTTGATTCAGAGTACATCTGTTTGTGATAAGAATCTTCTTTATCTACACAGGACTGAATCAGGAGTAGACCGAGGAGATCTGTTGACTATTTTAAACTGACAGAGAAGAAGCGGACGATGTTTACGAAACTGGACACCGTCAGCCTATTTTAATGGGAAAATTATATGCCAATACACCCTATTCATAAGTCCCTGTCAAATTTGGAACACTGTTACCCTCTGGTGTTTGAAACCAGAATGAGGCTGGGGTGGAGACCAAATCAAGTCAGGAAGCAGTTTACTCGTTAATCTGTCTATGTTATATACATGTATTTTCAATATGTCTGCTTGGATGTCTATTTTACAAAAATCCTCTCGATGTCAATTTTGAGTTCCTCTGGCCCCTGCATTTATTGACGAAAAACTGTAAATTTCTGTACACTTTGAGTCTTTAAAATTCAGACAAGAGCCGAATTGTTTCTGTCAATCTGCAACACTCTGCCACACTCATTGGACCCTCCAACAATGCATATCAGTTGGTGATTCGAACCATATTTCACGTCCATGGTCGAAATTAGTACTCAAGAGTGCAGTGTAGAAATGATCCAGAGTTAAAAACTCTTTCTTCACCGTCACGTTTAATAGATGTGTAATTCTCTTTGAAGAACCTAATTTTTCCTTGATATGATTCAGCTCCTTTAAAATTAAACCATTACATCGGCACAAATGGATGGGAGACGAAGTGTATGTTCATTACACTCTTTAAAGTCTCGACTGTGGCATTTAGTGATAGTAGTAGTAGTAGTAGTAGTAGTAGTAGTAGTAGTAGTAGTAGTAGTAGTAGTAGTAGTAGCAGTAGTAGTTGTAATGGCAATGAAAATTATAACTCATCGTTGCTTATCTTGCTCTATCCATGAGCTGTGTACAAATTCACCATTACATTTAAGACTGTCATGGAAACTTGTTACGAAATTGACAAAGTCAAACACATTACAAACCTGCTGAGATTTTAAAAACACAAAAAAGTAAATTAATTTTAATGTAGAAAAACCCCTTAATCAATCGTCAAAATCGCAGTGAGAAGGTTAAATACATCATAAAACATACACGGATGTACAGTTTACGGAGCAAAACAAAAGCGCAATGTAGGTGAATCTGGATATTATCATCATGAGACCACATGAAGATACAATAATAAGTCGCCACCCAAAGTGCAAAGCAAACACATCGTTCCATATCTTTTTGTTTGGATTATGTCTGGAGTTATGGTTAGTTTTCTGCACTTACTTAGCGTCTGTATGCCACCAAAAAGTGAAAAAATAATTATCCTTGACATCAGTAAATCTTTAACACATTGCTTTTGCCTAACAGTCGCCGATGTATATCGGGCCTTTTTCACTGTCTTCCTTTTTTTTTAATTTTCTGTTGTACAGACCTTTGTCATATATCAGGTCTTACAAAATTAATCTCTTACGGATAGTATATCCAAGCAAGAGTTCATCAAACGGACACAAATTAAATATTCCATAGTTTACAGTCTGCTCCATGCAAAAAAAACAATTGCCGATTATATGTTATTTATATGGGCACAAGAGTAAATTCTTGACCTTCGACTTTGCGTGGGCGTTTGACTCCTAAAAGTGAGTGAAATTGATGCCCATGGGCATGCCTGTTGCCTGACCTATATCTGATCATATTGCTATCACCTATAAAACTCAGCTGTGTCGGGTCAATGTGTAGGAACCGTTCAAAATATTTACATAAACATTTTTCATGCACCTTTCATATCAACCCGAGAAATTTATTTCAGAAATAAATAAGAGATCCATTCCAGACAAGCTACATTCAAGCAATGAAGCATAAGTGGAATAATCTGTTAGTGTGCCAATGTTGTGTTTTCCTAGGTTATTTCTTTTTCCTGCTCTAATTGAAAGTTTCACTTTGCAAAAAAAGTGATGATGATGATGATGATGATGATGATGATGATGATGATGATGATGATGATGATGATGATGATGATGATGATGATGATGATGATGATGATGATGATGATGATGATGATGATGATAAATTCTTTTCGAGTGGCAATTATAGGTATAATCATAAAGTTGTCTTCGAAAGATAGGTATCTCTCTTTCAGTGAATTAAATCCCATGACTTACATTACGTTCCCCGAGTTTCTTTACCTATGCAAACAACATAGCTATGTAATTTGCCGGACAATTTGCAGTAGAACCTTTTTACTCTCTCCTTTTCCTCTTCGTGTGAACCAGGCACGCAATTCTTCCGGTGGGCCACATGACTCAAGTTGTTTTATCACCCGCGGCGAGAGATATATCATGTATAACGCGAGAAAGATGGCCCATTACATGCCGTATGGCCTACAACCATTTGCAGCATGAGCGGAAAGGCACACTTATAGGAATAATGTGGAGATATATATGCAATAGAGCGTGCTGATTTCACCACTTGAGTCAGAAAGTTATCGCAGGGGTAACGTAGTGATTTCCGCTAATGGCGAAAAGATGTAGCAACAGTTCGCCTGGGACAAAAAGTACGGTATATCACACGGCTACCCGTAAATATAAAGTTACCTTAACCCAGTAAAAAATTATAAACATATATATATATATATATTGTTAAGATTAGATTATGTGCGCTATTGCTTTACAAATATCCAAACGGCTCACTGCGACTAACTGTATTGTTGGTCTTTATTGACACAGTCAGTTATTACCGTCACAAAATGTGAAAAGTTGAATACGTCGAGAAATACGCTGTAGGGCCGGTCATTTGCTGCACTGTAGGGAGGAACCAACCAGTTCTCCAACGTATTACCAAAAAAATGTTATTGCGTAGCTGGTCACATTGATCGGAAACAAAGGTACCTGTTCTCTATATTTATGTTTGAAATAGTAATGTTTAAGACTCAAGGTTTCAGCGATACCAACTAACGGAGATGATCTGGCGTAAATGAGTAGTGTCACAAAGGCCTGTGGCGACACGTGTCACACGTAAATTCTGAAATCGTCGGCACGCTGCTTGTGGCAGCGATCATTTACACTGTTAAGAAGGTCTCATTGACGCATTGGACTATATTAACCCCTTTTTTTCTCAGAATGATGCTCAGTCAACAGTTTACCTTCATACGGATTGGGCGCAGCGCCCAGGATAACCATTGACCTTTGACATGCCCGCATGATTGTTATTGTCTGCAATTCTTATCATCAGTTTTGCTATTAACGAGAAATTGAAGTAAAGCATTAGCGCAGCGACAATTTGCCGTTTTGTAATCATTCTAACTGTTTGTTACCTGGAAGCGCCACTACACAACTCATCGAGAGAGTACATCCATTAGGCTCGGGATGACTCTTGACCCTATCCTGTCCCGGAGCTGTCACCCCTAAACGTCAAGGTGTTCTTCCCAGAGCAAGGCCATATTTGACCAAGGATATTGCCAAGATATTGTATAACGCCATTGTACAATCTCTTTTTGATCACTGCGATACTCTCTACGGCACAGCCGGAAATTATTTTGTAAATAGACTACAACGGCTGCAGAATAGGGGTGCAAAATCCATTCTCAAATTTCCCAGAGACACTCCGAGAAAACATGTTTCAGAGTCTCTGAAATGGATGCCGTTGAAAGACGGCATCGCGTACCACAATTGTGCTTTAGTTTTCAAATGTCTGAAAGATACATCTGAAATCGTTTAAAGTTTGCATCCAATCCGTACACAAAGCGACCACAAAGCCATTAGGACCGTGTCTAGCCCAAGTGGAATTAAATGGGAGCATTAAATGAATCTGTACGCTACAGAGGTAAAGCATCATATGAACGTTTTTTTTTTTGGGGGGGGGGTGTAATTTAATTTGAATAAGGAAAGAAATATGTGAATGACTTCTTTGTTTACTTTTTTCAATAAAATAAAATGGATATAAAGACAAGATATTATTTGTTTCATGTCCTATACTAACTTGTACATTTTTTCTGAAAGTACGAAAAGCGACTTTCTCACCATGGTATTCAAAGTGGACAAGGTCAATGACAAATAGGCAAGGACAAGAACAGAAGGTTCTAGCCCTGCCTAAAAGAGGGCACTGCAGTCACTAGAGGGCTAGGTTTGTGTCTTCCCATTACTTAACATTGTAATTTGCAACCTAATAACTTGAAAACAACTACACATAGAGACACCAAATTTCACACAGTAAATTTGGATGCGTAACTCTAATCACTGTAATAACTTAATATCTCACAAGAATCATATAACCGCAGCTACTAAAGTGACCAGTTTAAGGTCACTTTAACATGTAAACCAATGGGAAATCACAGCTCTAGCCCTCCAAATTTTTGTGTATTCGGTTGTGCTTTGGGGCGAATACACACTTCAGATCTAATTCAGACCTTTCCTGTTGCATCAGCATTAGCTTGGTCATAGTCACTGGCACAGTTCAAGACACGCGCGTATGAGAACGTGATGTGGGTGATTAGCAAGTGTGTATAGCCTGCACGCACGGCGCGTAATTTCATACCGACTGGTAAGCAAACTTTCGATGAAAAAGCATCAGCCAAGTTCATATTCCCGATGCATTATACCCCTGCAGTTCTTGTCGCTATTCTTCACAAGTGAATATAATGAACTTCGTTAAACTCTCCGTAATCTTGCAATCTCGACCAGGTATAGCTTGCTCTTCCAGTTTTCAGCACCCGATACTTGCAATAATAAGCCACGGTGCACCATCCTTGACCAGGATGACTTCTCCGTTCATGTGCACGGAGCGAATGGGAATGTTGTAAAACGGCGCTGAACTTCGTGTGGAAAGTCACAGTTTCTTCGAACTGCACGTCAAGGACAGTGTAGTTTCATGGTAGGCCTAGCTGTTGTTATGTGCTTTGTGCATATGCTTTTCATACTTGCTGATCGCCCGCCTCAAGTCCCCATATGCCTGAGACATATCAGTTTGGCATACTCAGGACACTTGTAAGGTAGGCTCTCTCTTAGACTGACAGGTCTTGCCATGTCACTCACCGTGCATCCCCCAATTGAGGTGGTAGCAACACTCATCACGAGCTTTTCTGCCTTATATGTGGTCCATGTATCACAACAACCATACTATTTGCTATTATATTTTTTATACGATTAGAATTATAAATCTAGATATTTTGCGTCATGATGCAACATTGACTGTCTTAGTTTGTTTTCGTAGTATTTAAGTGTCCTGTCAACAGCATAACTGCGTTTCAAAGCTTAGACATATAATAATTGTATATGATGCTGAGCTGGGAAAGAATGTTTGTAATTTCGACATGAAAGTAATTCCATTTACATTGTAAGTTTTGGAATTCACGCTGCTGCGTGATGGAGACCTCGCCCGTGAAAGCAAGCCAGCTTTCACTAATCTACCGCTTCAAGATACCTCGAAGACTTGATGCGCTGTGAAAGCGAGCTAGCTTTTACGTCATCTCCCAAACCATGATCCAGACCTCGCTCCTCTGTCTTGAGCGAAAAATGCTTTTCAGGCGTGAAAAGAACCTCGCCCCCTGAGCAGGCGCACTTGAGAGCTTAAATTAGCCGCTTCCCACTGAATCAGACTTATGCAGACTCAAGTCAGCTTTATTTGACAAGAGAATGAAGTTATACTAAAAGTACACACATATTTGGAAATCAAAACAAAAGCAAATGCTTCAAAGTGAAAAATAAAAACGAATTAACAGATAAAAACACCAGAAAAGTCCGGATTACTCCAGGTCAGGGTTTTGGAACCCACTGTCACTAAAGCTACCCATGATAATATAACAAAAGAAAATAAGAAGCACCTGGCTATAATTTCTATTTTTAATTTTTGATTTAATGAAAACTCATTTGTTTCATGTATCACAATAAACCGTTACAAACATGGCAATTATCAATGCTGCATATACATGTATCGGAATATTTTGCAATGAAAAATTGTGTTACGGGCATAGCGGTTATCGCCCGACTAAAACACTGTTGCCCTTAGTGCCTACGTAGCGGTATTTTCTCTTTATGTATAAATTGTTCAAATTGCTTCGGTTCAATTGTCTTTTCCTGCGTTATTATTTTTTTTGCTGTGTATTGCAATAGCTGGCAATTTCATTACTGAAGTTTTGACTCAGTTTTATGTCGAACCATAATGATTGTCCTGCCTTCAGGCGTACACGTTCCAACTTTTCGTCAGGGTAATAATAATAATAATAATAATAATAATAATAATAATAATAATAATAATAATAATAATAATAATAATAATAATAATAATAATAATAATGATAATAATAATAATAATAATAATAATTTATTACTGAATCTACCCCTTTACAGCGGGGGCACCATGGGCAGGGCAGAACCCACGGTGCGTCAGACACGTTTTGGTAGAACACACGTAATTATATACAAGGCATTGATCTAAAATCTCAAATTTAAAAGCACAGACGACACATATCCATATATATCGGCTGTAGATTGTGGAAAAAGTCATGTGCTTAGGTCGGCTCAGACAGGTCGTCCAGCGGCTCTCGCCTGTGACACCATGCTTAAGTACAAAATTGTTTACAAACAGAGTCAAACAAAGACCCAACATTGTTCCCATATTAATACGCTTGGTCACCGAGAATAAGACACAGTTTCCCTATCAACGATGAACTCATGTACTTATGCCATACATACTCCAAATTGCGCTCCCTCAATCCGCTTTCCAATATAAAGACATACTTCGTTCTGATATGATTTGTTTTACTACATTTAAGCATAAAATGGGGAAGATCTTCCTTCTTTAGTTTACATAAACTGCAAATTTCATTTGCGAGCCCCCATCTGGCAAGATCTTCGTTTAGTCCCAAGCAACCGACCCTGGCCAGGAATTTTAATCTAATTCCATTGAAATTCCTAATATCGTAAAGACATGTGCTGCCAAACGTAGAACATTGCATTAGTCGAAACCAGTGGAGTGAACTTTTATCGTCAATATCTTGGAAAACTTCAATCTTATAACTTTTCAAACTTAGTTTGTGGTAAGGCTGGAGCCATGTTCCGTTTTTGCTTGTTAATGCACGATCCATTCCAACATTAATCAAACTTTGGTGAATTTTGCGAAAGTGACGCCAGGGTAATAGTATTTGATATTAACGCGTGGCTCTGGTTCCGCGAAGTAAGTTTCACGGCGAGGTGTCTCTCGAAGGGAGCTGAGAGCTTGAGCGCGAGGCGAGTTTTACGCGTGAAGAAGACCTCGCCGACGAGGATGCTTTAAAACCGCTTGCGAAGTCTTGAAAGCTAGGTCACCATAATGCTGCAATGCTGCAATTGGTTCGAGTACGAAATTTAACAAGTATGCTGTTGACCAACATACAGTTTTCCTTTTTAATCCTGTATTATATTATAGATGAATGTAAGCTCTCTTTTATCGTCTAAATTATAAGGTCAGTATCTGAAATTAAGAATTAATAATAATAATTATTGTAAGTATTCTGATAAGATTATGCTGCTGAGAGTACGATAAGCATAACGCGAATAGCTCAACCGTGATATCATCCCTCATTCAACAAAGTTACCATTGAAAAGACAATCACTCTGCTGAAACTTCTTACACAGCTTGTTTAGGTTTTCTATTTACCTTCTGCAGATACGTCATGTGACCTCCTCTATATAGAGCTTTCTTGAAGGCACATATTTGTTGGTGTCTGCATGGTGGCACTTTGATTTTCATCTTCCAAATTGCTTTTATCTCCATTAGATTGTTTCAAATTACAACTCTAAATAAAATTCTATTATATATTGATCAGAATAAGAGTCATTTTAAACATTTCACAATCTATACGTCTGGCATGTTGTCCTCAACAGAGTTTTTTTGACATTTCATTCTGGAATCGCAAAAAAAAAATCTGTGAACAAATATTTTAATCATCTAATATGATATAGGATCTAAGGACACATCACGAAATTTCTTTGCCTCGTGACGTTGTACTGAATCTTGCGCCGGCCATTAGAATATTACATCGTACCAAGCTAAGACTTTTGTTTCAATCACAAACACTTTCAACTCAACCTACGCCAACTACACTTACAAATAGAAGAATAAAGCTATCCTTAATCAAGGCAATATGCAATGTGAAAAATTTGAATGAAATACTTCAATAGTTTGAATTTCACATATTATTTCCATTGTTACAAATGTACGCTACCCTTGCAGATCATATCTAAAATTTAATCAGCAACTTTTACGGTAGTGCGTGTAAATTTTCTATGCCTTTCTAGACACGTTTATTGTAACAATCAGAAGAGTTCATGTGACTGAAGATATAGTATGAGGCAGACTCCACTTGAAACTATCAGTCGCCATCGGGAAAGTGTTAATAGTAAATTCGGTGGGGAGAGAACCAAACAAGGATTTTCATGGACTTGCATATGAAGATGAAAGTCACTGTTCTTGGATGTGAAGGCTCAGCCATAAGCCATATTTTCTGCTTGAGGCTATGTCTATTTGCCATCGATGCTTTGAAATATATCAAGGTATATCAAGTTGCACTTAAGTTCAGCATTCTGTCTATTACCAGGAAACCCAAAACATGCAAGATTAATTTCAAGTCAGTCGGATTTGGCACTTTGTCGGTCTGTCTGTACGGACATTTTTTCTATCTGCGTCATGCGCACTTCTTCGACTGAATTGAAATCGGTGTAGCAATAGTTCTAACACGAGAAAGATGAGTTATTTGATATGCAGGGGGCTAGAACTGCATGATACCGTATTCATTCCAATAGGAGCACGCGGTGCAAAGATTTCCTGGAGCGAAAATGGTTTTCGCGAAATTTTGTGTTAATGCTGTCTTAATTTCCAATGCCACAAGCGATTACACTTATTATATAATCCATAGAGCATAAAATAAGAATAATGAACCCTCCTCTTTCATCAGAAGCAGCAATTTTTTTAATATTAAAAAAAATGAATGTTTAATTCCCCCAAAACTGAAAAGTAGAGTGTGTGCTTCTATTAGGCCGTGTGCCACAATTGGAATGAATTCGGTATTACATTCAGTCAGTTCTTCCGAATCAACATTTATCGCACCTATGTGTAATCCAAATTAGAAGTGTACGCGGTGTAGCAAATCTTAGTGTTAACACCGTGATCATGTCTACATTTTGTAGTGCAGAGTCTGACTTAATATTTTCTCTGATCCAATGAGCAATGATATGTGAAGTTAAGTGAACGCCTTAACTTAAAACAACAACAATGCAAGTAGCGGATAAAGAATTTGCCGTGAATTGGTTGACAAATGCGGAACACGTCCGTGGATAAGGTCATCAGTGCACTGCGGACACGGAAGGATCAGGTTATGAGTTTTCATGCAGACGCGGAAGAATCAACATGCGATTACCGCCTAGATGTGGGAGGATAATGATCGCACATATGTGACGCAGAACAACCAGTAGATGTATACACATCTTTCGAAACCCCTGACGCCGCCAGCGGCAGAGGGCTAAACTTCAATGCGGGGGCGAAGGTCGTCAATGGTATCCGCCAATTGCTTAGCCAGCAATGCTGAACGCGCTCATCAATGTGGAATCTATTTGATTGATTTATGTGGGAAAATGTGAACTCTTCCCATTATTTTTGTGGCTATGTGTCCCTTGAAAGTTTACC
>CAXHWN010001505.1:0-14000 GCA_964020975.1 Hermodice carunculata
TACAACATACAGCATTTTACACTAAAGATTTGTTTTCAGTTTGATCGGGAAAAGAGCAAAGAAGCCCCGGCTTGGATACCCCATGTTAGTGTGACAAGCAATAGTAGTCTGGCCACACAGGTATTTTTGCATATATATATATATATATATATATATATATATATATATATATATATATATATATATATATATATATATATATATATATATATATATATATATCATCTGTCAATATTACCGTGCAACCCGATCTATTCGGTCGTTACTATACGTATAACGTGGACCCGAAATGTTATAGGCCAACCCGTACATGTATAGGAAAGTTGCAACATCCAATAATTAACAAAAACCATGTGTTTTATGCACAAAACTATAGGTTTTTTTTGATACACAATCCAGATTTTTGTTATGAAACTCTGGGTTCAGTACTTGAAACTCTTTGTCTCGCTACAAAACTCTTGAGTTCTGTGCACAAAACCCAGGAATTAGAAAACAAACTCTAGATTTTGTGCTTGCCATATTCATTCATTAACAAAATCAAGGGTTTCGTCCATTGTTTTATCAAGAATTTCATCATGATTCTGTGATCAACAAAACACTGGTAGTGACATCTCAGGGTTTTGTGCTAGCCTTGTAATTTTCAATACTTCAAAAAACCCTGGGTTTTGTGACTTCAACTCGTTCCATGTTCAAAACACTGGGTTTTGTAGCCAAAACCCTGAGTTTAATAGAAAAACCCTCCGTTTCATAACAAAAGCCTGGGTTTTCTAACAAAACGCAAGTTTTTTCAACAAAACCCAGGGTTTTGTGACACAGCTGACACTGTAAAGACCGTGTGTGCTGAATGGGTATTGACAAAATATGGGTTTTGTTCCTCAAAGTGAAAATTACAAATCCCACAGTTATGTGACGTCACAATACCCAGTATTTTGTAAGGTTTCAAAGCCCAGGGTTTTGCCCTGTTATTTGTAAATTCACCAAAGCTAGGGAATGTAATAAAACCCCAAGAATTTTCCAGGGTTGATGGAGGTTATGACCTTAATTCACAATAACCAGGGCTTTGGAACAAGCAAAATACTGTGTGTATTGCTCAGTTAGTAGTATTTACATTCTGTATAAAACCCAGTGTTTTGTGACAAAGACATGGTCTCTGCTTGAAACCCAGAGTTTCATGCCCAAACCAAGTTTTGTAAACAAAACACTGGGTTTTGTAAAGAACCCAGGGTTTTCTGTATAAAACCCAGAGTTTCAAATAAACTCTGGGTTTTGTCTACAAAACCCCGATCTGGGACAACTCTGAATACATTACTTGTACTGGATTAATCACAATCAACTGGGCCGTGTCCATTATGGCATTCACGCATACCGGCTTCCATTGAACCGTTACCTTTTCGGAATGGGGATTTCGTAAAGTTGGTATGTGCGTTCCCCATTTTCGGCAAGGTGATTGATGCCGAAGGTTGCTCGGTCGAGATTCGGCCGTTCCGTGGTCGCAACACATGATATATTTTCGGGGCTACCCTGATGCTGGTGGACTTCCATATGCACAGTCCCGGATCTGGGACAACTCCGAATACAGTACTTGTGCTGGATTAAGTAGATAAAAGATTTGCTTTACTTCAAATCTGTCTGGGTGCCTTCAAAATGAGAACAGTTTGAAATGCTACACGTTGCTATTGTCGGGTGCTATTGTTCGACATAATCTAAATTTTGTGTAGTAGCGTAATTTGCATATATTGAATGCTACAACTTTGGTTCGTTGTTCATTGGATGTGTCCATGTCACAAGCTTATAAAGTGAACGTTCAATGACACTACTATCTATAATAGTTTTTAAGCTATTCAACATTTTAATTTTGTGTATTTGCCTAATTTGCATGAATTTAAAACTTACAACTTTGATTTAGGTTTCATTGGATGGGGCTGATGGGGCTATGTCATATATCTACAAACTGAAGTTGGAATAGTACCTCTACGTATAATTGTTTTGCAGTTATCCAAGATTTAAATTTGGTGTATTCATCTTTTGCATAAATTAAAATTTTATAGGTTTGGATCATGGTTCTTTGGATGGGGCCATGTCACAAAACCCATAAATTGAACTTGGAATGGCACTATCTGTAATAGTTTTGAAGCTATTCAAGATCTAAATTTTATATATTCACCCAATTGCATAAACTAGAATCTTACAACTTTGGTTAATGGTTCATTGGATGCGGCTCTGCCACAGACCAATAAATTCTATTTGGAATGGAATCTCCATGTATAATAGTGTTCGAGGTATTCAGCTTAAAACATTTCAATGCCCTAATAAGCATAATTTGAAATTCTACAACTTACGTTTAACGCCCATTATATTGGCAGATGTCTCAAACCTATATATGCACATTGAAATTTTGTGTCTATCTGCAATAGTTCGGAAGATATGGAGCTTTTAAAATTTTATTGGTCGCTTTTTGCAAAATTTTAAACTTCATGACTATTCCAAACGAGGGGCACTATTTCACCGGTAGCCAGTCACTATGGAGAGTTTGGTGGTTTTCGACATAAAAGTGTCTGAGGAAAACTCCGGACAAATTGGTCGTAAAGAAGAAAGAAAGAAGAAAGAGAGAGAGAGAGAGAGAGAGAGAGAGAGAGAGAGAGAGAGAGAGAGAGAGAGAGAGAGAGAGAGAGAGAGAGAGAGAGAGAGAGAGAGAGAGAGAGAGAGAAAGAAAGAGAGAGAGAAAGAAAGAAAGAAAGAAAGAAAGAAAGAAAGAAAGAAAGAAAGAAAGAAAGAAAGAAAGAAAGAAAGAAAGAAAGAAAGAAAGAAAAGAATTCTTGGAAAACAAAAAGTCTGGGCTGGCACCCAGACATAATTACAGCTAGAAAAGATTTGCTTCACAGCAAATCTGTCTGGGTGCTTGCAAAATTTGAATTATAGAAATGCTTTGAAAATACGTATTGTTGTGATTCTGAAGCAGCATAACACCACCTATCTGTGTTCAAGGTTTATATCTAAGCACATTGACACAAGATATACTAAAAGCATTTTGGGGGGACTACTAAATGTTGGTACAGATAGAAGAGTATTGGTCTGAATGTATTAAGAGTTTTTATTACTGGAAAGGTAATGACTACCCCTGTTTGGTGCATATCACAAATTAGAGCTTTTTTATATTACATACCACAAAAACAAAGAATTTTAGATATGAACCTGTCGCAAAAATTAATTATGTCACATATCACTGTAGGAATGTCACAAATCAGAGCAACATTACTTCCGTCTATCACATATCGCAAATTGCCTCTTCCCAATCCATTTTATATACATGTTTTAACAACAATAAATTTAACTTAGAGGTAACTGTATACATTGATGGTTTAATCTACAAGCTGTTTACGTAAATGTTGTTCCGGAATCTACGCATATCGCTGTTCTAACCTTGACATCGGTGCGTGGATGAGGGCGGGATCAGTCTATATTTTCATGGCTAATGCTATCTTCGAGTATAGCTTGACCAAACAGATTTATGAATATAAAATGTTTAATTATTTTTTTAAATCGTTGCGAATTAATTGAATGTTATATGATATACATTTCTTCCCGATGATGTATAGAGATGTATTGTCTTGCATAAAGGATAAGTTGGACCGGAAGGTTTATATGCCTAGGCCGCATTCTAAATGTCAGAACATTGTTAAACTGAAGTAATTGTTTTGCAGCTATGATAGCTGATGGAAGAGAACGAACTTGTAACAGTTCTGAGATATACACGTATCTTAATACAAGTGAAAAGGCTAGAAAAAACTCTGAGGCAAACATTCTGTGTAGTTTCTTCTAGTGTTTCTTCTTCTTATATAGGCCTAGGCCTATACATAGGCCTGATGTAGGCCTATAGCTTTACTTTAGACAGTAGCACAATAAAATATACAGGAAGGAATACATTTGTCAGGTTCATCAATTTTCTTTAGATTGCTGTACATGTCATTCAGTAGCCTAATTACCACAGTTTGTAGGTTCCTGGTTTAATTTATAAATAATTAAAAGATTAGCGGAGAAAAACCGAAAGCAACATATGCAGTGTCTGAATATACCAGATGCGACCGACAGGAAGCCTAGTCCTGCTTAAGGCCTGGTTATAAGGAGTTTGTGAAACCTGGGGCCAAATTTGAATTATTTGTGTTATTTACACCTATTGAATAGATGAATCTGAGTAAACCATATAGAGTTAAGGCATAAAGACCTACCGTAGTGGAGGCTTTCTAAGACTAGATCTGTTAATTCAGACGCACCTACTGTATATGTCTGAGTCAGATTTAATCTAGGCCTATTGACCAGTAGGCAAAGGAACATTTGCGTTTTTCAAAGAAATCGACTGTAAGGCCTCGCTCCAAAGCATCATATCACGGAATGTCCTCGCTTTCCTATCACGTACGTAGGACTGAGTCCTCAGCTGACTTATCATAATGTTCCTTCATTCCAGACCACAGGGGCAACCAGCAGAATGATTGTCATCATATTGTGGTCGATACAAACCCAATCATACTGACCTCCAAAGTCACTGTCCACCTAAAAAGTTTAGGTAAACAAGAATACAAATTAATTCACTGGCGGCCAATCAGAACGAAGGAGAAATTTGAGTCCGTATGCAGGGGTCACTTCCGTTCAATGAAGGGTGGCTCATTTGGAATCGAGACGTATTCCGAGGAATAAAGTGGCCCAAGTGGGCTTAAAAAAAACCGTCCGACAACTCAATTATTAAGCAGGGATGGAGACAGTGGACTGTGGTGAATCTTTTGATGCATAGATTATATGCGTCGGGCAGCAGAAGGTGTTTAAAAAAGGAACACAGTGTGTGGGGCACCGATTTTCAGTTTGTTTTCTTGTAACCCCAGTCAGTATTTTCGGTGGACAGTGACTGGGGGTCAGTATGAATGGGTTCGTATCGGCCAGAGTATGATGAAAACCAATTTGCTGGTTGGCCATGTGGTCCAGACGGTGTGATGAACACGGTATCTCAAGGTGAGAAATGTCCATTGAAAAAACAGTCGAACAGGGCATGTCAGATACACAATTATGCATGGTGGTCACATGTGCCTCCTGTGTCACGTGACATTTTCAACGAATGAGTGAAACAGGTTTTATCCCCCATATGTTTTTACATGTAAGACGTGGATGCCAAGCAGGAAAGTTGCCTTCAACACCACCGTTTGACGACATGCTGCCATGTGGATAGCCATTGGACCCAGAAGAAGCACATGGGCGCAACAGTATTATTACGAATTGCGTTAGTCGACGAAACAACTGGCCAGCTAGTATTATTCATTTAAAGGGCTGCCCATTGACACCACAATAAAGGGCATAAATGGCGAGGTGCAGCTACAAATGACATCTCCGCCCATTATGCGGGCCGTAAGTGACAGGAAGCGAGGAGAAGTATATATATATATATATATATATATATATATACTACAAATGAATAATAAAAAGTTATGATATATGTTTTAAGTGATTGGGATCGTTGTATGGATCTTAATATTCGATTCAGGGCCCTCCTGTGGTTATTTAGACCTTCCGCTTCGTGTCGGGCGCAAATGACCACTGTCGGGCCGCCCAATCGAATACCGCGGGCTCCAAATGATCCCAATGCCCATAAAACAAACACAACTGTTACATTGTGGGTAACTGGTATGGAACCAAATTTAAGGGGGGGGGGGGAAGCTCTGGTTATTTTATACCAGGACATAATTATAGATCAAGATTGGTCAGACGACCGTTCATATAACTCACCATAACTGGGTGTACCTTGAAATTGTGGCGGGTACAATGTTGTACACATTTCGAGATATCTAAATGACACAATATCAAGAGTGCGTGCAGATAAGATGAATGTTGATAAATTGTACTTTATTATGTGAACCATGAATCAGCATTTCAGATTATTAACTGTGAATACATTAGATTTCTTTGTGTGAATCGGGATAAAGTGTGGAAGGAATATATTATGTCTCCTTGAATTGTGAACAGGACGCCCACTTTACGCCCCCATCAGAGAATTCATTAAATTATACAAAGCAGGCCTTTATTTGGGTAGATAGTTTACCAGAAACCATTGGAGCCTGGCTTCTTAGACCATAGGGAATGATGGATGTTATACCTATAAGTTGCCGAATCGTCATCAAGTGAGTGAAGAAAGTAGTTGTGGTATTGCCGAAATTGAAAAGTTTTCATAATGATCTTTAGCGGAAACTTATTTATATTTATATTTGAAAAAACTACTAACATAATATGCTGATACGTATTTTTATAATACAATGGTTAAAAGTTTCATGATTTAGGGAGCATTCGAGAACGCAAATTTAAATAACACGCATTTCAAAAAAGCAGTTTAACATAAATCACCAATACGTTCTTCCATAATTGGATGCTAACTTGTCATCATTTATAACCATTGACAGTGAACGAGCCGTAAATATTAAAAGATTCACGCTTAAATTCCTAAGATATAACTCTGTATGTATTTCCAATATAAAATGGGCCTCCACATGGGTCCTGAAAAATATGGCTGTTTCCCACGTTACCTTTTTTACTTTTTCTTCTTTCCATTGATTATGAGATAATAGACTTCACATTTTACCAGATAATGTTTGTTTTGCTTCAATTTTTGAAAAGAAATGGTTTGCTTTGTTTCACTTTTCATTTGACAACTTTTTTTTTTTTTTGCTTTACATTTAATCGGCAAATCTTGACACATCCTCGGGATTTCTGCTCATACAGCCCTAGTTTAAGATATCTCATAATAATTTCAGGTTATCCTTATTGGTTCTCGTGTATCTTGATTTCGTTAGTTAATGATATATGGAAGTGTCATGTAAATGAAAACGGCTTGCCACATGTATGTAATACTTGGCTGTAGCCTGTTCACAGGGGCGCGTTGACGCCCTTGTCTGTGTGGGGCTGGACAGTTACTAAATTAATGATGCAGTCAAACGGCACGATGGATGTTCGATACGACAAAATTAGCTTAGATTTAACATCGTGCGTTTGTAGACGATGCTCCGGAGCAATATATTTTGCCTGCTGCAGGACTTCCTACAGTACGACGTTTTCGATTGTCCAAAATCGTGCCACCATCCAGACTCTTCATGATACAATATGATTTTAAAAATTCATGCTGTATGGTATCGTTGATAGCTCACATGATACAATGTCGCAAGATATTTTATCTCATTGTGTCAAGTCTGGTGATATCTTCCTTTCTTTCTTTCTTTCTTTCTTTCTTTCTTTCTTTCTTTCTTTCTTTCTTTCTTTCTTTCTTTCCTTCTTTCTTTCTGTTTCAATCTACCTAGGTAGGACCTTTGATTGTATGTATTTACACTAAATGTGATTGAGGAACCATGGGCAAAAGCTGGATTATCAGCCTCAGTTGTTCCAAGTTCCACGTTTGACTTTTGTGGTCAGACTGAAAAAAAACCAGTGTGCATGATAGATCTGTTAATTATATGTGCTGAATAGACATGTTTAACCTGCATGCTTGTCGTTCTATACATGACCATTACTATTATTATAGCATGGATCATGCAGCCTTGGGTTCTTAGTTTTTCTTTCTCTCCTTTCCTATTCCATTTCAAAATGTTAAGTGATACTTGACACGTATTAATGACGTCACAATTGTTCACAGGCCTATCATGGGCTTATGTCAGTTGCTCTAAAGCAGAGACAAATGAGACATCACTTCTTGTCTGCAGCGTATATAATAGGCTACGCGTACCTGGGCCTGATTATTGAGTGCGTTTAATTTTCAGTATGTCGATATGCAGACTGGATATTAACATGGAATTTTCAGTGCCGTATTCTGTTCATAGCACATTTGCCCCCCCCCCCCCCCAAAAAAAATCACAAATCTACTTATTCATAACTGGATCGGTTTCTATTTTTGTCGCAAAGTATACGGACCTGACTGTGCAGAAGCTCATTTATTTATGAAGAATAGTGAGGGATGCGGGAGTCCGACTGTAATGCAATAGGAGATATGCATATAAATTTCCCGCCACAACTGCATACCTTATTGCCTAGTCTTGCATGGCGGGATATGGCGAGATACTGTTCGTTACCTGTGGCATTATACCTGTGGGGACCAGCGGGATACAACTAATATTTTGGAAATAAAGAATACTGATTAGAGGCAGATGGGTTTTTTTTCTTTATATATGGCTCGGGAAGTACTAGATGAATACCAGTTTGGCATTTGTGAACTTAAATTTATCAAAAAACCGCTGATTTTGTGAAAATGAACATATGGCCCTGCCTGTGACAGTGATGTGACCCGCACGTCCCCCGTGATAACCTGGCGTCAAACCCGTGCTTTGTGGCGGGAAATTAATGTGCACACGCCGCATTAGACCAGAAGGGACAAACATGCTATATCCTTATGATTTCATGAGTTTTTGTTATAGCTTTTGGTGCAAAGAAATTAGAAAAATATGTGAACATTTTTTTAAAAAGCTAATTACCTTCAAATGCACGTCCGAAATTGCAATGGCAGCAAAATTAGTACTCACCTGGCACATGTTAAGATGCATAAAAATGTTTTTTCAAACATTGTCATGACTATAATATATGTACCTGAAATAAATATATTGAAGGGTCCAGATTTTCCCACTTCAGTCACTTCATAATAGTGAAAGGACACCTTGCATCATACAATAACGTGTAAATAAGGGATATGAATTTGAAGCTGATTAGTTGCTTGGTGTCCTTGTTGCTGCAAGGATGGCCAATTGCAAAGGATACCACTGCACACAGGAGGCGTAACTTAAAACTGCTCCTTCCAGGTAAGCATCGCCTTATGGAAGGTTGTCTTTCACTATAGATTGACCAAATATCTTGGGATAATAGTCTCTTGAAATGTGTCATCTAAAACGCAGACGATCCTCAAGCCAGGCACTACAGTATACGAAATGCATACTTTAAGTTGCTGGTACATGTAATTCCTACTTACCATCCACAAAGAACACAAAACAGACGAAAACACCTGTGTACCATTTTCAACCTCAACTGACTTGTCAGTAAGCTGAGGTTATATAGACCAGCGGCCAAACATAAAAAGTGGCTTATTTAAGGATATACCCCTCCCTGTGGTAGAACAAATGACAACCCATTTTTTATTAAAGATTAGCATATTCTGTATTGGATTATGATGGTTGTGGTCTTTTAATTTGATGACAGGGGTATTTTATAGCCATATCTTTGAAAATAGTAGTCATCACTTTAACTATCATTCCATACAAGACACTACTGAGCATAACTTCGAAAACAAATTCAAGAAACATACCAAATATGGCTCATAGTATCTGAAATAATATGGCAAGCACTGTACAAATGATGTTTGCATGGTTTTGTTGTCATAAAATATCAAAAACTACCAAATTTGGGCAAATTAGCACACAAATTCCTTCAAGTTTGATTTTCTACGGTGCATAAAATGTTACACAGTGCTCAAAGTCCTTGCTCTAGGAAAACATTTAATGCACCAAAAATTGCCTTAATTGTCGAGCTAAAAGGCAATATGCTAAATATAGACTCACCTTTCTCAGAATTTAAATTGGAGAGAAAAGAGTTACCCCACCCCCTTATTTTCTGGTTGGTATTTTTTTTTACCAGAACTGACATAATCTAACTATGCAACCAAAAGTAAACAGGTAATGGTTGCAAATTAAAACAATGTTTGTTTTCAGTCATCCAGTAGTTGTCAAATA
Organism: Hermodice carunculata; assembly: GCA_964020975.1. NCBI lineage: Eukaryota > Metazoa > Annelida > Polychaeta > Eunicida > Amphinomidae > Hermodice > Hermodice carunculata. Next base: position 9,738 of record CAXHWN010001505.1, read on the forward strand.
AAGCATAAAACTAGAAAAGAAGATTTGCTTGACAGCAAATCTATCTGGGTGCCTTCAAAATGAGAATAGTTTGAAATGCTAAAATTACCATTGTTCAACATAATTTAAATTTCGTGTATTAGCTTAATTTTCATAAATTAAAATGCTCAGCTTTGGTTCTTGGTTCAAGGGATGTGGCCATGTCCCAAACTTACAAAGTGAGGTTTGAATGAAACTTGTATCTATAGTAGTTTTGGAGCTATTCAACATTTGAATTTTGTGTATTTGTCTAATTTGCTTGAATCATGAGGCTAGAAGAACTTTGGTTTATTGTCCATTGGATGAGGTTATGCCACAAACCCATAAATTGAAGTAGAAATGGCACCTCTATAATAGATTTGAAGCTATTAAAGATTTACATTTTGCATATTCACCAAATTTGCATAAATTAAAATCCCGCAACTTTGGTTCATGGTTCATTAGATGCGGCTTTGCCACAAACCTACAAATTGAAGTTGAAATGGCATCTCTATGAAGAATAGTTTTGGAGATACTCAACTTTTCAATTTTTCAATGCCCCTTATTAGCATAATTTTTTTAAATTCTACAACTATACTGTCCATTGTATTGGCAAGTGTCACAAAGGTATATATGCACATTGAAATTTTGATTCCATCTGCAATAGTTCGGAAGATATGCCGCTTTTAAATTTTTGTTGCCTCTAAAATTTGCATAATTTTAAACATCATGACTATTCCAAATGAGATGCACAATTTCGCTGGTTATGTCAGTCACCATGGCAAGTTTGGTGGTTTCTTCCCATAGTGTCTAAAAAAAACCTTTGGACCAACTTGGTCAGAAAGAAAGAAATTGGCTTTTTATTTCTTTATTAATTTATCTGAGATGAAAGACCACTTGTCCTATGTGACCACTTTTGTCATGCATTAGAGGTGATCGTAAATTGCAGGTACCACTGCACAGTGAAACCACTCTACAGTGGGCACCTTCGTCACCAGAGAAAAGTGCCCACACCTGAGAGGGTCAGCCCTTCTGGGCAATATTGATGAGTATCTGTGCATGTACAGTGTACACATATTATAATTCAGAGGGATGTGTATACATGCAATACAAAACTGTCTTTGTTCCTTTATAACATAAACAAATTTTAACAGATGCTGTCACAAAAGTACATGTACATGTACCTGTGAACTGAGACATGCACTATACTGACTCAGTATTGGCTATGAAGAACAGGCTTCATCTCACTGGTTACAAGAAAACAAAGACATGAAAGTGTCCATTGAGATGACACAAATTCACACTTTTTCCAAATTCACCAAAATGTGAAAACAGTAAATGAGGACTATAAGTCAGACTTAGATCGGTCCAGCAAACTCAGCTCTGTAGGTAGTCTATTGTTAACAGAGGGTACACTCTGGCTTGTTCTGCCTAGAATTCCAATTCCTCTGATCCCTTGGGACTGATAAGCCTAGCAGACTCCTTGCCTCAGGCGAACTCTGACTGGTCAGTCTCAGCCATGGTACACTGACAACTCTGTCCAGCATTAGTGTGAACATGGATCAGATATGTTTCTTGCATTAAGAGAAAGAGATTCTCTGTATTTTATTGACAACCTCATTACACAGAGTTCCGCACCCCACCCCACCCCTACCTCCCATTTGCCATAAGACGCGAACCTTTCTAACCATAAACTCAGCAGGCATGGCTAGAAGGCTGCCTATGAGACAGGTACAAATATCATGAATGCAAAATGGTTGCCCAGCACCATGGAGGCTTATACCATGCAGTACAGCAGAAGCCCTAGTCAAAATGTGGATTGTTGGGAAATTCACTAAATTTAGCATATATTAAAATTCCCCAACTTTTGTTTGCATGCTATTGGACTTGCCAGTTGTCTCAAACCTATATGTATATATATCTTTTATTCTTACACAAGGGGCACAATATATAAAAAAATGGCAGAAAAGTATACAACGTGTATATATATATATATATATATATATATATATATATATATATATATATATATATATATATATGAATTAAGAGGAATAAAAAATAAGTCATTCATACAGTTCACTGGTCAAGATGACTCTATCCACATGGACTCGTTATGGGTGACAAACGTTATGATGTGCATATGAAGTTAATAATTTCATCAAGTTCTGCTCGTGAGAGATTGGTTTAAAGCTTGCCATCTCTCGCGTCACAAAGTTCGCGGATTAACACCGCAGATTGTTCATCATCTTGATTGAAGTCCTCATTATCTCGAGAACTGAAGAGTGATCGCCAGCATGACGACACTAGTGAGTGCTTATCCATTCCATATTTGACGCTATGAACGTTAAAGATTTAGACGCAGATGATTGGCTGCCATTAATCACCAGATTACCGCATGTTTTTACAATTATATTGTTACCGTTTACCACCTTTGAAATGAATTTTATAAACCGTCTATATATCTGTGTTTCGACTGGAGGATCACCACATATCAGAGGAAGCAGACGATTGTGTGTCCTGTGCGGGATTCTCCATATGTATCTAACCGCCTCCCGCCAAGCTGCATAAAAAGTCTCGACCTCCTTACTTGATAGACCCCAGAGTTGACATCCGTACAATGACATGCAGAATGTTTTAAAAAGTTTGTACCTTATATCTGGAAATGCATTTGAAAGATGTACCATGAGCATGTTCACCTCTGTTTGAAACTATATGTGTAAGTTAGAACTTTGTGTCTCTCTCCAATAGTTTAGAAGATATGGAGTTTTTAAAATTTTAATTGTCCCTCATTTGCATAATTTTAATCATCATGACTATTCCAAGTCAGGTGCCTAATTTCACCATGGCAAGTTTGGTAGTTTTCGGAATAGTAGGGTCTGAGAAAAACTCCAGAAAAATCTGGTCGTAAAGAAGAAAGAAAGAAACAAACAAAGAAACAAAGGAAGAAAGAAAGGAAGGAAGGAAGGAAGGTAGGAAGGAAGGAAGAAAGGAAGGAAGGAAAGAAAGAATTCTTGGAAAAACAAAATGTCTGGGTTGGCACCCAGACATAATAAATCACATACTGGGACTTACTTTCGCAACTGTGCGACGCTGCGCCCGATACCGCCGGGCTCGTCAAAGCCCAGTGGTGTCGGGCGCAATATCGCACAGTTGTGAAAGTAAGTTCCAGTATGTGATTAATTTCATGCTTTGGTTGCAAATCACATAACACAACCCTGTATCATCAAAAACAAACAGACAGGCAGGCAGATATAAACTGTGCCAGTGTTTGGGTAAGTTCCATGTACTATCCTATATGGATAAATTCACAAATGATGGCGCCAAGATGAGTCCTGGGAAAAAGGTGGGTAGTTAATGTGTGTTAGTACATGGCATTCATTGCCAGCCTTGGCAAGCTATTTGGAGATGGTGGACTATGTGACAAGTTTTTTTGTTTTTTTTTCAAAATTTGCCAAATACTAGCATGTTGATAATTTCTGTAACACAGAGTCATTTTCCATATTATCAAAGTACATGCAAATTCTGATATAAGGTTTTTAACTTCAAAATTGTGATAGAAAATTTATCAGTGTTTTGGAGGAAATAATAGGTTTGATCTTCATTCCAAATCCAAACTCAAAATTTTAAAAGAAGGTGACATTAAATTCACTTGCACTGGATTAATTAGTTTGTTCTTGTGTCAAGTTTTAATTTATCGATGAGCAAGTATTATCAATTGAAGAATAGCGTCGTATAGCGACAAAGCAGTGTTTTTTCTTATTTCCCAAAATAAGGGGGTAGGGGTAATACTTTTTGGTGCTTATAAAATTTTGAGAAACTTGGGATAATAATTTCCATGTAAACTCGTAGCCTTATAGCTAAGGTAATTTTTGGTGTATAAAAATGCAATATTGGACAAGAATTGTATCATTATTTTCTTACTTTTTCACATAAGTTTTCTTTAATATAAGCCTAATGTCATCAAGTTTCAGCAAATACTGCTGATTTTATGCACAAAAAAAGCAAAATGGGCATTTATTGATATATAGAGCGATTTTTCATTATGAATGGTGATAAGATACACCTGTCACTAAAATGAATTACCACAACCATCATTTTCTTATGTCTCACAAACCAATCTTCAATAAAAAATGGTTTGTGTCTTGTTCTACCATGGGGAGGGGTACCCGAGTACTTTTGGGCTTTGACCACTACCCTAATAATACGGGCGATCGTCCGTCGTCGTCTGTACACAATCAAATTTTTGACTGTTTCTCCGAAATC
>CAXHWN010001506.1:0-12308 GCA_964020975.1 Hermodice carunculata
CCAGCGAGGTGACGTGACGTTGTATTAATAAATAAAGCTTCACAGTTACCATATATTGTATTGAGCTACTTGCAGTCCTTCTCTCTGTCCTGTCGAACTGTTGAGTCTTTCTCTTCATTGACTCGGTTCAAATTTTCAAAGTCAAAGACCGCGGCCTTGCTAGCGAGCCGTGACTCTCAAGTGTCACTAGGGTTAAACATATATTATTCACCCTTCATCAACAGGATTAAATATGCATGTAGAAATATTCATTTTCGTCCCTGTTCCGGCCCAGGATGGGTCGGTATGTTGCTGTTAAATGTAAAAATAAAAGCTCTACAGCTTGTTTACATTCCCCCAAAGACCTGAAATTACGAAGAGCGTGGACCCGTGCAGTCAAGATTAACAGGGACAACTGGCAAGGCCCTGCGAACCGATCTAATTTATGTAGCTAACACTTTGTGGAAAGTGACTTTGGTTTGTCAAATATGACGATGTTCAGGATATGTTTGGGAAGAAAAAATAATGCTGTTGCCAAACGCGGTCCCTAAACTGGGCAATGGTCGGATTCATGGAAATGGCCAAATTAAGCATTACTCATACATCCAGGAGCTGTCATTTATGTTAATTGACAACGCCGGTCTGGGATGTTGTTACAAAGTAACATTGTAACAAACTTTTGTGCGTTTAATCATTTGGATTCAATTGATGAGAAAAAATGGATGAAAAACAGGGACAAGCAAGGACCGATCTTGTTCCATACACCCAGGTCTAGGGTTGAACAGTCTATAACAGGTTCAGTTAGCTGGCCACTGTAATGTGTATGTCCAATTACTATAATTGTATATTGCGAGGTGTTTAATCCAATAACCAGCTGACACTTGTTTGGGTATATATATATATATATATATATATATATATATACATACATTATTATTATCATTATTATTATTATTATTATTATTATTATTATTATTATTATGATTATTATTATTATTATTATTATTATTTCGTACTCAAGGTACATCTTCAATACATCACTACCCAGCCAATTCCAGTATCTCCAATGGCGAATATGGAGAGAAAGAAAAAAGTGAAATGGCGGAACGTAGGGAGTTAACTAGTACATATAACTTCAATCGCAAGATTGACCTTTTCAGGGTCCAAAACTCCCGTCAGCTGCTGGTCCCTGATGTCACATAGCTCTTGCACAACAAGACCATTGGCTATCAATGTGTCCTCACCTTTTCTTTCTTTCTTCCTTGCTTGCTTGCTTGCTTGCTTGCTTGCTTGCTTCCTTCCTTCCTTCCTTCCTTCCTTCCTTCCTTCCTTCCTTCCTTCCTTCCTTCCTTCCTTCCTTCCTTCCTTTTTAATCAGTAAAGTTTTGTTCGATTAAAAGTAGCTCTTGGCACATCATTTCAACTAGACTGTTTACAAGTTAGGTGGGACGTGTGGGGTCGTTAAGCGAACCGAAGAAGGGATACTCTTTTGTCCTAATTATAACTACATATTAAAGTACAAGGCGTTAAGGCCATATTCATCGTATGGGTACACTTAGTAAGTCTTTACATTTCTGTTAAGTTTGGGCATCATGTGCGGGTGCGCCAAGATTGTCAAGTCTAAAGCAAAATGCTCGAAAGCAATATCACCCAAATGCTTAAAAACAGTATTAGTATAAAGTCGGACTGAAAAGTGCAGAATTATGTTTGAAGTGGGATCTGCTCAATGTCCTTTTCACTGCTATCTGGCCGATAGTTGTCAGGCCAACTCCAGAATAATCTGGTACAGCACTATATCGTGGTGCTGTGTCTCACCCAGCAGTAAACAAGCAGCATCTGCTTCTGGTTTTCAGCGTTTTCTGCGGATGACTTTCATACAGTGCATCTATTTTGGCCCATAAGAATTTAATAATAAAAAATCGGGTCAAATATATATCTTTTCAATCTGTAAGTGGCAGTTTTGCGCGAGTCAATATTTGACAGAAACGGTATACTAGTGCTTGTTTGCTCTTCCCACTGGTCCAGAGAAAAGGCAACATGAAATTGAGTGTAATTTGGTTACTTGTACCACGGATTTGAGGTTTGGTGTGGAGGTGAGTCGCGATATGTAGTTTTGTTTTGATTGAAAAAAAGCTGTCATTTTAATGTATTAAGAGTGTCTTAGGCTGTGCCCAGGTAACAAATTAAACCGATATCAAAGGAGGTACTGTGTAAAAGGGGACAGAACATCCATGTCAAACATGTTTCAACAAATGTCCAAGTAACCTAAGGCCCAACAAAAATATTATGCGTGGTTCCGATAACTCGACTGACGCCATTGGAAAGGCCCGAGTACCTACCCTAAATAATTTGTAAGAAACAGAAAATGAAAAAAAAAAAAAAGTTTAAAGCCACCCTTTCCTGATAAAAATTGATCGACCCTGGCTGAAAGAATTTGTCGAGAACGTGGCCGTCGTGTGCCGTTATTTTGCAGTCAAGTCAACTCAAACACAGTATTTTATTTCAACTTGCCTGGAGTGGAGGGTTAACTTGGGCCGGGGAAAGAGCATAGCTGCATAACCACGGTTGCTCGGTGAAACAGCATAGGCCATGGTCATCGAGAAAGCCCCCGTCATGTGCCTTTATTTTGAAGTCAAGCTAACTCAAACACAGCATTTTATTTCATCTTGTCTGGAGAGTAAACTTGGTCCGCGGAAACAGTATAGCAACGCAAATTTCAAGAAGGCATAGCTACGGTTGTCCGGTGAAACAGCATAGGCCCGGTTGCTTGGTGATCCTTATCGTATTATTTCGCTAGATATCAGGGGTCCGTTCTCCGAGTTACCCAAACAACTGGTTCTTAAAGTACTTTTAAAACATGACTTTCTATCTTACCTTTAATCTGCCCGCTCGGTTGTGTCTGAAGCAGTTATCATCGTCAGTTACAAATCCAAACACGACACAATACCTCGAGCCGGCAAATCATGCACCATTTTGAACATGGCGCAGTGAATTGAGGGACAGTCGCAAGGACAGTATAAGGAAACAAAGAAATAGCATGGTCATGATTTGGCTATATTTAAGGATAAGTCTCTCTAGTAATTAAGTTTTCTGGTAGTGGGTTGGCCTTGCTCATCAGAAGCTGTGTCTGCGTCCATATTTGGGCGGCTCGTCAAGCGAGTGCCTTATTATTGGTATAAAACCATTGTGCTGCCTGAGAGTCTTCAGACAGCACAGGGTCTGAGGCTGGTTAATTGTTGTATTGCTTTGGAACAATGGGGTAATTATCCTGAGAATCAAAAGCTGTGTTGTTTCATATTTAACGCTTTTGTGGTTTTGCCAGGTGAGTAGAAGTCCTTTTGGTGAATGTTTGTATGTGTGGATTTTCTATTTTCTGTGCCTTCTATCTGTCTGTTTATTAAGGGTGAGTGTTCTGTGTGTGTTGGCCTTGTATGTAAGCTTGTAAAGTAGCTTACTATTCAATAGTCAACCAACCAGACATACATTGTACTGATGATGAACATTGCCAGGTAAATAAATCTTGGACCAGATTAAGCATATTGGTTAAAATTTGAAAGTTAAAAAAAAAAAATAATAATAAATAGGAAAGATGATTTGCTGCGTAGCAAATCAGTGTGTGTGTCTTCAAAGCATATTTGTATGGCAATGTACAACTATTCCATAAAACAGGAGTAGAAGTTGGAATGGCATCTCTGTCTATTATAGCTTTGAACTTATTCAAGATTTAAAATTTCTAATGGTGCTTTTTTACATAATTTAAATTGCTACAACTTTTATTTTTAATTCATTAGGTGATTAGATGCCAATGGTCAACAACCCCCTAGTAGAAGTTGGAATGACATCTCTATTATACTGTTGAAGATATTCAAGATTAAAATTTCAAATTCAGAAAGAAAGAAAGAAAGAAAGAAAGAAAGAAAGAAGGGAGGGAGAAAGAAAGAAAGAGACAGAAAGAAAGAAAGAAAGAAAGAAAGAAAGAAAGAAAGAAAGAAAGAAAGAAAGAAAGAAAGAAAGAAAGAAAGAAAGAAAGAAAGAAAGAAAGAAAGGTGTGTTGACACACACACACTTTAATGATAGAATGCATGAGCAGGGATCTTGAGCATTTCCTGGACTGTGTAACTGTATATAAATAATGTAGCCCAAAATGTTTTCTTTAAGAGCCAGTGAACTGACTCGTGTCCAGAAAGAAAACATTAACTTATAATTAAATTACCAAACAGACATAGCCATTCAATCAATGCAGCCAATGTTTATATGACAAAATTAACTCATTCAGTGATGAACCCAAAAGATATGCTCTTTGCTACTTCTTTCAAATTTGCATTGCTAATACAATGTGTGAAACAAATAAAAAAGGTCAGAATATCACAAATCATGAGCAGATATTATATTCTATCATGATTGTCAGAAATTTTAAATCAGAACCCCCCAATTTAAAAGATAAGAATACTCAGTGTATCCCTTTGATACAAATTTACTGACAGTAAATGAAGACTTCTGTCCCGAATGAGTCAAGGGATGCCGCATTTTCAAAGGGTCATTTTGATGTCGCATCTTGTAAAATATATACCAGGATTATGGCTTGTTTGCTGTTTAATTGAGATGTGACACCCCTGTAAAAATGTCCCACAGGTCTTACGATGTTGATAAAGGCTGTGGATTATGAGTGAAATCTATTGGGGGTTATAAAATACACACAAACTTAAGGAGGAAAGGGTAGGGTTTAATTTGATGTGGTTACTCTTGCCAGGACTTTGGAATAAGCTGGCCATTTGATACCAATCATTCACTGTCACTGGTCATGTGTGTTTGGTGGGGTGGCAGACACATAGCAGGGCCAGCTCCACAGTAAAATGGTGTCCCTTTAGCCGGATTATTTTGTAAAAAATCCAATTATTTGATGCTACAAAAGTGAAAATAAAACCCATATAAATGTCTACAGCAGCACCCATGTGGACCTGGTTACAAACACCACTAATTATAGCAGCCGGGTTGAGTGGCAGGGCAAAGAGGTAGGTGATAGGCTGTTTGGCCCACCAGCACTGTGGTCACAACTAATGAGACGGCCCCCAGAGCTGAAGTTAGGTGGAATGCACTGTATGGTATATAACATATTGAAGATTTCAAACTTTAATTAGACCTCATTTGCATAATTTTGAAAAGTATGACCTCTCATTATAAAAGGGCCAAACTTTATCCATAGAAGTATAATTGTACCAAGTTTGGAGTTTCTACATATAATACTTTTCAAATGAAATGTCGGACAAATTTGCCTGTAAAGAAAGAAAGAAAGAAAGAAAGAAAGAAAGAAAGAAAGAAGAAAGACAGAAAGAAAGAAAGAAGAAAGACAGAAAGAAAGAAATAAATAAATAAAGAATTCCTACAAAAACAGAAAAGTGTGTGCTGACACTCACACTTTAATAATTAACTAAAAGAAAGAAAGAAAGAAAGAAAGAAAGAAATCCTACGCCAAACGAGGCCTTTGTTTTGCTGCTCAGCAAAGCATGTTCTCAGGAAGAAAAGTTTTTTTGTAAGCGCTGCTGAAAAAAGTCTACTTTTCTTGCTATTCCATTCGTCCAGAATAAAGATGAAACCGCCCACACCATCAGTCCTAGTCACCAGATCGATCCTTATTCCACGTGCGTCAGGTTTGGGCAATTCATGTCCGTCTGGCGACCAGGACTGACTACTCGGGTATATTTTATTACGTATTGATGTAACGGTACCCAACTGTACGTATCTCCAGTAAATGGTTCATAACTAAACACTGTCGCGTGTAATGAGCAGCATCGTCTAACATTTATGTGTTTGGATTCTCTGTTGCCTGTTCCGACAGAGTGTATTTATCTGTTATTTTTTCTTTTTCATTTGGCATTTCAATATTGCAGATGCTGACCTAAATAACTTAAAAATCTAGGTGTTTAGATTCTCTATTGCCTGTTCCGACAGATTATATTTATCTGTTTTTTCTTTTTCATTTTGCATTTCAATGTTCACAGAGGACCGATGCCTTGATTTGAAAGTTGGAAGATTTCCATTAACTTGGGAGGACGCAGACTCGTCTGGTGGATAAGAAAAAGTAAATGAGCCATGGGCGTGTTGCGCAGCTTGAGTATACTTACAGTTGCATTGGTGCTTGGGCTCTATTTCAGCGGATTTTTTACTTCTTCCCCAAAGTTACCAGAAATCCAGGATGGTTGGTGGGGCATAGGTCCGCAGAAACCGGACGTAGATACAAGCATCCGTGCTTTCAAAATCAGTGTTGCAGATGCTGACCTAAATGACTTAAAAGTTCGTTTGAAAAGCACTCGATACAGTGATGATTTGGAGGATACCAATTTCGAGTATGGCTTCCAAACGGGGTATTTAAGACAAGTGGTGGAATACTGGCAAACGAAGTATGACTGGAGAAAACAAGAAGCTGTGCTCAATAGTTTGCCCCAATTTAAAACTAATGTCGAGGGAATCGAAATACATTTCCTGCGGATAAAGCCTAAACAAAAAGCAGGTACACATTACGACTTTTAAAAAAATATTACATTTGATATTCATGTGATGAGCAAGACGCGTTATTGTTGTAGAAACTATCAAGTGGTCTGTATTTGCCCATGAGCAAATTAGGGAAGTCAAATGAGAATCATATAAAAAGTTGTAAGATTTCTGGGGATGTTGGCATAAAGTGAAGCAAAATGGTGGCTGGATCAGCACGGAAAAGCCTCGGTGTCAAGTCCTGCACTCTGTTCAAGTTCGCTATAAATGAATGAAAGTAATAACCTAGTGCGATCTTTGTTTCTGCAATTTTTAGAAAAATCTTCCAGGCTAGAATAAAATCCCTAGAAAAATATATTATTAGCCTCAGATTATCACAGTGAGAAGAAAATGCTTTGCAGTCAATATTTTTTAGCTCGGCTGATTTTCAATCAGCCCAGCTTGTCTTGTGACCTTCCGTCCATTGACGAACATCCGTCCGCATTTTCATGTATTCGATATTTTCCTAAAACGTTGGCCTGATCCTCTTTAAGCTCAGTGGGTGGGGATGTATCTCAGCAAGACTTCTACCAAGCTCATTACAAAGGTCACGTTCTATTATTTTTGGTTTGCAGTTAATTTTATACCCACGTCCGCCCGTCTGCGTCCAGAACTTACATTTTCAACTTCTTTAAAACCGTTAGCCAGATCGACGTCACTTGGTGGGGATTTACCTTTGGCGGCACCCTACCAAATTTGTTCAAATGGTTATACACCGGTAATTCTTGGACATTTTTTGGAATTGTGTTAATTTTTGGGCCAAATCTTAAAAAACCTTCTCCGAAGCCAGAGGATGATTCATTCAAAATTGCATACGGGCACTTCCCGGAGCCCCTAGACCTTTAATTCACCAACAGATGGAGTTGCAATTTTTTTTTCTAAATTTTTTAAAAGTTTTTTTTTTTTGGCTGTTTGTTTGTGATTTGCTATTCTGACTTCTCTTCCAAACGCATGAACCACAGAACTTGAAAACGCAGCTTAAAGAATATTTAACTTGTTCACTAGGTACGGGGGTGATACTACAGATGCCTGATATTTTAACGAGTTGTTCAATACAGGAACTTGTGGGTTAATGCATACACTGCTATTGATTACTATGTACGACAATGGGGATTGCAATGGTAAATCACCTTGTCGACTTCTTTTCGAATGCTGTTAACCAAATTCACGTCAAAGTTGACGGGGATGTGCCTTAGGTGGGGCTCTACTAATTTTGTTCAAATAGTAACATTCTTTTATTTTTTAGATTGTTTATGGTTATTGTTAGTTTTTTTGTGATAAAGTCTTTTGAAAAATCTGCGACGAAACTGCTTGGCCAAGTTGTATAAAAATTGCTCAGGGATACTTCATGGGACTCGCAGACAGTTCGCTCCAGAATTTTATTTTCCATGCTTTAACGTTTTTATGTGTGTTTTTTTTTACGCTGTTTTCCTTTTTGTTTGTGTGTGCGTTTTCCTGTGCGCAAGTTTCAGCCAATGAATTTAACGCAACCTGCTTTTACACATAGTTTAGACAGTTCTTGGCCATCTGAAGAGAGCATGTGTGCAGTCAATAGGCATCAAGAGTGGTGGCCAAGTTCATGTCATTTTAATGGGGTGGGAAGGTTAGGTTAAGATGTTTATACGCGTACTTTCTGCAGATTCCCAGCCAAAGCCGCTGTTGATGGTCCACGGCTGGCCCGGCTCAGTCTGGGAGTTCTACAAGATCATACCAAGGTTGACTGATCCTGCTAAATATGGTGGCCCTGCTGACGAAGAGTTTGAAGTAATTTGTCCCTCAATACCAGGATATGGCTTTTCGGAAGCACCACATAAGCAAGGTGAGCAATACCCCCCCCCCCCCTCGAGAAACAAAAAACAAACAAACAAACAAACAAACAAACAAACAAAACAAAACAAAAAACAGACAAGACCAAATATAAAAATAAACCACTATTCAATATATATCTTGAAGTGCGTGAACCAGTATGTAGGAAAATGCCTTTATGTTGTAGCATTAATAAGCGGAGTATTGTAAAAATAATCACATTTGGTATTTTAACCTGTTTTATTTGGAATCAAATGCAGAGGAATTACTTAAAGACAAAACGAGGAGATATTCAAGGCCGTTCACAAGTATCTTAAACTTTCTGGAAGATTCAAAATATATTTTGGATTTAATTCAGTAAAGAGTATAAGTACTATTATTTTAATAATGCTCACACTTCACTTTCATTCCCCTTCCTTCCTTTCTGATTGTCGGTGCGGTATGTTATCTGTCTGTGTATTGGTGTTCACAATTATCTGTTTTATGTTGCCCCGTCGTAAATGTACAAGAGGCTCTAATATAGGCTGGTACCTGTCAGCCAAATGTGTTTGCAAATAAAATATGTTCAACCATATTGCCGCAGATTTGAGAAATTGTATTCATGTTGTAGAAACCCTCTCAAATCCTGCCAAGAATGAGTAAAGGGTAAATCCAATGACAATGAGGTGTTTACCACAGAGAGCTTGATTGAAAATTGACCCATTATTCATACATATGATGTATTCTTAACATTCTTTCAAAATTCTGTTATAAATCCCCCCGAACCCGATCGATATCCTGGGAGCATCACACGAATAAATATTTGCAGCTGTAATTCAATTTGAAAATCCCCTGCCAGAGGCCTGTTCAGAATATGTATGGCCAACGTATATATGATATCCAGAACGCGTCTAGGAAATGACTTTATGTTTTATACCGCTAAACTGAAAGCGTGAGAGGGATAACCATGTGGGGGGTAAAAAAACACAATCAAATGAGGTACATTGAACGCACGTACATATTTTCATTCGTTTTTGCCACACATGAACATAGCTGTGCAGGTTTAAAGAATATCTATAACGGAATATATTATTTGCTATTTACCATTGAAACGTATTCATAAAGGAATTTTAAGAACTAATTTCACTCTAACTGTTGGTTCCATCCATTGCAGGTTTTAATCAGGTTGATGCAGCACGAGTATTTTTGAAACTTATGAAAAGACTGGGACATGATCGTTTCTATGTACAAGGAGGAGATTGGGGAAGCATGATCATCGCAAACATGGCGGTTGCTTTTCCCCAGTAAGACTTATCGAAGTGAATTTAGGAAGGGAAAACACAATTGTTATTAAATGAGCGAAGTAAGGGTTTCTTCCCCCAGTGCAAACAAAAACAAACAAAAAAAAAAAGGAAAAAAAACCACCAGAAAACAAAAACAAAACAAAACAAAAAACCCCACTGAAAAAAACAACAAAAAACAACAAAAATTCCCAACACACACACACACACACACACACACACACAAGCTTAACATTACAACTTTCAGACTTGCCTCCTCAATGAACGTTAAATACTTATTGCGTACCGTTAGGTGGCACTTACCCTAAAGCGTGCCTCGAAACGCGATTGACCCTGGCCATTTGAATGGTCTCCTCAACCGTATGCATGCTGGTACTTCAAAAAAGTCGACCCAAGAAGAATACGAATCGGGTATCCTTACATCAATTCAGAGTACACGGACTTGTCAAAAGCGGCAATAAATGAGTTAAAGATATATTCATTAAAAAATGCCAATTTTGCAATAACCGACGAGTGTACCCTTAAGGAGACAAAAATCAAAACGTTACTTCATCGTATGTTTATTTTCACAAGGTTTGTGCCATTTGCTAATTTAGCGGAAGTAAAGATACAACTAAATTAAATGAATTTACAATAAATGATTTCGTAGAATCTGTCTCCGTGACAAGTCTTTAAATTTCTTGATAACGCATTTTAGACATTAGGACGCTTATTATTTAGAATAATAGTATATTTGTCTCAATTATGGCAGAGTAATCAACATATCTCGGCATCTCCTGATCAATCAGAAGAAAACCGGAAGCGTCACGTGACTCCTCTCGACATAGGGTGTCATCTGTCGATTCTATTTGTTAAAAAGTAACAGTTGCAACATTAATACTGAATTGTTACTGTGCTTTCAGGAATGTATTAGGAATGCACAGCAATTTTCCTGCATGGCCGCCCATAAGATCCGGAGGAGTGTTCTTTAAGCAGCTCCTTGGTACTCTGCTGCCAGGGTTAGTTCTGAAACGTGAGGATCACCACAAGGTCTATCCGTTGTCAGAAAAACTGGGCTATGTGTTACAGGAATCCGGCTACATGCACATCCAAGCTACAAAACCCGACACTGTGGGTAAGCTTTTATAGTTATGCATTTGGAACAGTTCCAAACTATCTTGAGCTTTCTGCCGCAATTTCCTGGACACTATGTCAGTATGTAAATTTCATTAGGATGGGGTAGTCAAGTAACATTCGCAGTCAGTTAAGGAACACTTACTGATTTCCTGAAAACTCGGTCTGTGTGCCTTCAAATGTTCAAATTTGAAAGGTCCAAATAGCCTTGACCTTTGACCTCTAGAGGTTACTTGTCAATTACAAAATGTGCAGTGTTGCAATATCAACGATTTAAGCCCAACATGAACCAAATCGGATGAAAATTGACCAAGTTATGGCTAAATGAAAGTTTCGAAGGGCCAGGTGACCTTGACCTTTGAATGTAGAGGTCACATTTAAATTATGTGCAGTAAACCTAGTAATTGAAGTTGGATAGGTTGCCTGTACCTATAAAAGTTTTGGAGTGTTCAATATTTAAAATTTCAAATATCCCTAATTTGCATAATCTTAAACATATTTTCTCCTCTTTTTTAAAAGGCATAAGTTCGTGTATAAACCTATAATCATACCACGTTTGAAGTTTCAGAGTGTTATAGTCCTCGAGAAAACTGGGGAACAGAATTCTATAGTAGGGAAAGAAAGAAAGAAAGAAAGAAAGAAAGAAAGAAAGAAAGAAAGAAAGAAAGAAAGAAAGAAAGAAAGAAAGAAAGAAAGAAAGAAAGAAAGAAAGAAAGAAAGAAAGAAAGAAAGAAAGAAAGAAAGAAAGAAAGAAAGAAAGGAAAAACAGAATGTTTGCGTTGGCACACCGACCTAAATATGTAATAATACTCTATTAATAGCCGTTCTTATGTAACTGATGGGATCGTTAAAACACACATGAGAGTTCTTAATGTTGGGTTTCGAGGTTATCAAAACACAATTTCATCTCCAGAATTAGCGATATATACATATATTGCAAGATTTTCAAAAATCGTCTCGGAAACCGCTTAACCAATTCCATCGAAGTTGTATATGGACACATCTGGGGACTGCATAGACCATAATTAGTTCAACAGCACCACCCGATAGACCTTACATCTTGGTAATGGTGGATCTTTAGTCAATTATTACGAGTATACATTAATAGGAAATTACCTATGACTTTTCTTTTGGTATTATTATTTTGGACCTTGAAAGGTCAAATTGACAGTGGCTTTAATATTTCGGTAATGGTGGTTTTGCCTGTTCGGTTTCTTCTGTGGTTATCACTTTTTTCGGTATGTGACCTTCAAATATTAGCTTATATCTTGATAATAAGTGGATCCTGTCATTTCGCATTTTGTTTTTTTCTGTATTATAAGTAGTTTGTTTTTCTGGTGTCAAAAAACAAAACAAAAACACCCACGACCAAAAAAGACCTGTCCAGCAAGATTAGTCAGAAAAACGCACAAACATGGAACCAGTTCAGGTGAACATGGTGTCCGGAGTATCATGATAAGTCGATTGATTTGCCTTCAAAATGCAGAGGACAATTTTATATTTATATATATATATATATATATATATTATATTCTAAGACTTTAAGAAAATGAGCTATGCGATACAATACACGATGCAACATGGTGGACTAAATTTCATCAAA
>CAXHWN010001508.1:0-13000 GCA_964020975.1 Hermodice carunculata
TCAGTAGTAGTAATAGTTGTTGTTGTTTCCGTTTATAGCCAGTCCGCTTTTCAGGTCAAAAACAACCCCATTTGAAACATATATGACATATTTTACGTTAATGTTACGCAATGCTGTACACCCTTTATCATTCCAATACCCGATGACACCAACCTCATTTGAGACATATATGACATATTTTACATTTATGGTACGCAATGCTGTACACCATTTATCATTCCAACACCCGATGACAACAGTAATGGGGAATTATAGATTCACTATTAGCATGGTAAACAAGGATAGTTTGGACATTCAACAACGCCAGAGTACGACCAAGTACTATTTATTTAAACATTAATATTTGGCGACAAAATATATGCACCCATTGTACATGCAATCCATGTACAAAATGTATGTATAATATATTTCACGGAAGGTTACAACAAATTGTAAAATAGCTCCACAAAAATGCAATATCGCCTTATAATAATGCGTGGGTAGACATTTTGAGTGTGAGGGTTGAATAATAGCTACACCAAACAATCCGCGGTTTGATGGATTCAAGAGTAAATGGCATGTTATCATGACTTTCCCTTATTGTTTAGCGAAAATGTTGACCTAATTCCAATCTGTCACACAGCATGCATTTTGTGAAACCCCTCTCAATTCTAAATTTACCTTGTTGTATTTTCCAAGTAAGTTACAGAATTATTACAAAAAAATTACACAGTCAGAGTACCACCATGATTTTACAGAAAATTTGAATCAAATCTTACTTCATTCGGCATAACGACCTGAACTATACCATAATAGGAATTAGAATAATAAGGTGTGTTTATACCTTTTCTCATTCTGCCTCCACCCGCTCACAGCGGTCCTTCAACGCTGGTTTGCCCTTAACATGAACTTGCTTCAAATGTAAACATATGTATTTCACTCACTCCAACAAACCCCCACCCACCCACCCCAAACAAGCAAAAATGCTATATAAAGTTAAGAAAGCTACTTGACATGCCCGCTTGCACCATATATTCTTGGGGCTCATAGAATGCAGTGAGCTGTGATGTGTTATTCTTCCTGATATAATTATCACTTTTATTGCTAACGTTCAGTCATGCAACTTTTTCATTAAAGAAACCTGACGTTTGTACACTTAAAATTTAAGTAGTTTAAAACTGAGCGCAGCGGTTGATCTTACAATAAGTGCCGGCAGTTTCCAAATCATAATCAACTGCCATGTATCCTATCGGTCAGGTGCACATTGCAGTTTTCTGACGTGAAGTTTGGACATCTGTCATAAATGATATTTAATTGAGGGGGTATATGTGACTTTTGTGACATGCAGTGGTGTCGATTATGCTTTACACCTATAAAGACTGTAACGATATTCGTCCTGTGCAGTTACTCGTTTAGCTGAAATCGTAGAAACGGCTGACCACACTGTCTTCTGCAGTTTATTATATTTGGCCTTCTGACCTTATCAGCTTATAGGTGATTTTGAAACTCTTTTTGACTTCTCGTGTGCTAGATTCGACTGTTCGTATATTATTTTTTACAGTCTCAACTGGAAGAATTTTGTCTTAATTGTTATCAAATCTTACTTTATTGGACATAATGACCTGAACTATACAAGGGTAATGTTTACAATTATAACTAGATTTTTACATGCAGATATAAACTAGGTCACGTTGACATGATTGTACTTTATCTTTACTCAACATTTTAGTTGTAAATTTATTTAGACTTAAATCAATTGCGAGGTAAAGAATTTTTACTCAGTTTGTTGTGGTGGAATTTTTTGGCGCTGAATTCAATATTGCATTTCCGCTCAGTGCGCAAAATCAAAATGGGCGAAAACTCAGGGCACACCCATCCGCTCTCGGGAAGCATAGAAGATAAATTATTGCACTGGCGCATCTCTGGCAACATTTAGCCAGTCTATACGTGTAGGTTAATTCTACCTGCAAAAGATTCACAATGACATTTATGCGATTTGTAGGCAACTATCTAAAGTAGATTCACAGTTCTTTTTCCTTTCATCGGTGTTTCAAGCTCGGCCACATAATACTTCAGACAAAACTCAAAGAAAAGCTTTCCGATGCCTTGAACTGACAGCCCTCCGTCAAAATATTACATTTTGATCAGGGTGTCATGCACGTCTTCACGGTTGTTTTAGCAGTTAAATACGCTGTAGCACAGTGCCAAGTGACGCACACAAGGTTGTTGAAGCGAAATAAATATAATTCATCACGACATAAATGGAGTATATAGAGGGTGGAGAAATTGATCTTTAACTTCATAGATGGCCATATACACAGATAGTAAAGTCATTGCAAACTAAATACATTTCAAACAAATAAAAGAAAAGGTACACAAATATGTAAACGATGACGTTAGGTGGCTCTATAGAGTAATAAATTACTGAAAAAAACAATACTAGGTGAACCAAAAGGCTACTGGTAGATAACTGACAAATCGTCCACTCGTGCGAACTAATAAGATTTAATAACTGATACCGGGCCAAAACGCCACTTCATTTAATATAATGGCTGAAAATGTAACCCATTAAAATATTGTAGAGGTGCATGTACGCCACGATATTGTACACAGGCAGTACATGGCTTTGTTGGCAATATAGGCCTATACCAAATTATAATGCGGTGCAGTGCCGGGAAACTGTAACTTAATAGTTATCGAATAAAATTTGCAAATGAAATATATTGTGGATTGTTATTATTAGTGTCACGCCCAATATGAATACATCAATGTAATATACTCAATAATCAAACCACTGAAAGAGCATAAATTTACACGGTGTTTTCTCTATTCATATCCAGTAACAAAACATAAGCATTGCTACAACATCATGGTAAACACCATGCATGACGACAGTGTTTATGTATATAAAACCTAGCACAGGGTCGTTTGCAGCGTACCAATATCCGGTGTTCCCTATCATAATACAAACTCGCATGGTTTAATGTAGTTTATCCGTCCTTACTAACAAATTTAAACACCTTGTTCTCGCTATTTAATTAATGCTGCGATCGCATGATACACAACTCGTTTTATTGTGCCTTGATTCGTTTAGCTGGGGAATTAACAGGCAGATAATATGTACAGCCATAAATGCAACAGTATGTATGGCTTCACCCGACTGCCATCTAAATTAGCCAGTAAGCTACCCTGGCAAAGAGCCGCTCAAGTTAGTATTGTATTCCCATGCAAACATAGCCATCCTGTTAGAGGAGTCATATTTATGTATGTTACTTCATAGCAGGTATTTTACCAATTGATCGTATTTTATTTTATTTGTTTGTATTATGCTTTTTAATTTCTTACTATAAGCAATGAAATTTCAGCTGAAAGCAAGACTTGTCAGCAAAACGCAGACTACCTTGCCCGATAACATACTATTAGGTAGTTGATATATAAGTATAAACTGTGTTGAAATCAACAGTGTCTAGCTTCAGTCTTGATACAATCTCCAGCAGAAAAGCACTTTGTAAAATAACACGAGGTAGACTGAGCACCACAATGAAAGCTAAGATCGCATAGTTGTTTGCAAAAAGTCAATATTTCATAAAATTCAATTTTATGCCGAACAATCTTGTGGTCTCAGAATCTCAGGAATGACTGAGTGTACAAAGATGCTCTCATGTGAGAGTAGCGTACCTATACCAAATTTACACGCCGTCACGAAAGTTCACACTGCCGCCAGATCATATCCAGTTTGTTTGTATTATTAATGTATCCCCCTTGAATTGACACTTGAGTCAACAACTTTCCTTGGCATGAGTTGGGCACTTAATATTAATGCCCAACTCATGCCAAGGAAAGTTGTTGAACTGGGGCATGTGGTCTTGATAGGGTTCATCTACAATTCTCAGGGAAAATTGTTTTTCATTACTGTTGAAATTAGTTGAAAACGCTGAAGCAGACGATATTTGACCACCAGCCGGTTTTGACCGGTTTAAGGGGGAAAGGGTTAAAACATTTAATGCACTCCCGGGGTGTAGGCAGCGTTGTCCATGTTTATCAAGTCTGTTTTGAAGTGTGGCCTCACATTCGCTATGGACTGCCAATGTGAGGCCAGTGTGTTGCCTCTTTGATTCTAGCGCTTTCTCCCAACGCCTGGGAAGAAACTAGCAGCTTTTCTCAAACATGTCACAGTCAATTTTCAGTGACACCTATTTCTCTGCAAGGGTTACTTATTAGAAATTGAAACCAGGTACAAACTGGTTTTATACTAGTCATATTCTGATGTTAATTTTTGTTTTTCTGACAACAAACTGGGAAAACAATAAATGGTAATACACTGCATCAAGCAGAATCAACTATTATGTACAATAATTTTGTTCTCATATTTTGGAAAGAAAAACTGTAAGCACGTGGGTATCTGACAGGATTCACACTAACAGTAAATAATCATAAACTTGAAAGACTTTAATTTGGCATGGCACATTGACAATCGTCCAGCAATACATTGGTACATAATAGTTTGCCAAGACGCTGGAAATACAGGCTTTCTGGGTATGGTCTACACTGACCATGCTCTTTCACACTACACAATATGGCCACACTGTCCAGATTCCTGAAATATTTCGTCATGATACCAGAACCTTTCTAGTGGGACCATATCGGCAGAAGGCTCAAAAAGGCTGAGATTAAAGGGACCTAAATCATAATCGATGTAATTGTCATCCCAGGCAGTCATAGCAACAAAAATTCAAACCCCTCCTCACATCAATTTTATCAATTCCGGCAGGACACAAAGCGCTAAGAACGCAGAGCTCCTTGTCAATTCTATGCTGATTGTTAAGTGAGCTATTTCTCTTCGTAGATATTTTCAAAAGTACACATCCAAAAGTAAAAGTGAAGGCAAATGTATTTTATCACCACATGCGTATATTTCTAACAAACGTCGACATGTATTTTAACGATAATTTACGATATCAGAAATGTAAAAGAAGTCCTGTTTCACCGTACCTGTTCATGTGATATACTGCTATGAAAACAAAACTGCGCAACACCTTTATTCTCTTGAGTTTCTGACACATTACTTGCTCTCTGCTTCTCTACTCGAATGTCATATGTCATTTCGAATGACTGAATGTTCGTCTTAATATATAGAACCACAAGTCAACGGTTAAAATATGGTAATGATTTTAAAAACACGACTGGGCAGTATGGATAAAAAGTTATTATGGGTACCGGTATTACAAATTAAGGGAATTTAATCCTATTTTAACTTTTGGCTAGTGTTACTATGGGTTTTACAAGTTCAAGGAGATCAACCCTATTATAACTTTTGGCCAGTGTCATTATGGGTATCACAAGTTTTACCTTTTGGCCAGTTTGAATCTAGCTCATTGTTTGTGCCAAATATTGTCAAAAAAAGAACATTGAATGTTGTGTCATATTTTCATTACACGCTGTAGCCTGTATATTGAGGAACCTGGACACCATATCTCTATTTCAATTGTTGCCAGTGTGAGTCCAGTATATTGCCACTTAAGTTGAAAATAAGAATTATTCTCAGAAGACCAGATGTAGCCAGTCTTATGGCAGCTATTGGAGCTGAATCCTTTTCACCATTGTGACCAGTCTGTTGCATTTTTCCCCATGATTCTTACCAGTGTAAACCTAGGACATTGTCAATGTGTAACCACAAGCTCTTTATACACTGGCTACAATACCAAGTAGATACATAAGTGTATCCTTAATCTGTTGTGTTGCCAGAAAGCAAGCTTCTGTACGGATAACATGTTTGTGATTAGGACTTCCTAGTATAAAGCGTATCAAGGTCATATGGCCATCGAAAAAAAAATCTGGTGCTTGTTGCTGTTTTATCGCTGACCATTTAGCCCTTTTAAGTGAGCCAACAGCTTGAAGTAGGTTGTCTTCAAACATATACATTTCAAGAACAATGAGTTCAAGATGAAAAAATGCCGGTTGGGTGACAGTCAGTGCTCAACTGACGGAAGTTTTCTTTCCAAAAGTAAGTCTTCAATAAGGTAATCAGCGCAAATGATCATATGTGCAATCAATAGAAATGTATACCGAAACATATTGACATGTACCGACAATTAACAAAGGGTTAAATATCAGGACTACACAGGTATGTCTTGTCAACAACTTGCCTGGCTCTTGGGTACCAACAAAAAGTGTTCTTATGTAATTTCAAGCAGTTTCGCAAACGAGGTTTTATAAAGATTTGCCGCAAAAATTAGACAAACAGATAGATAGATAGATAGATAGATAGATAGATAGATAGATAGATAGATAGATAGATAGATAGATAGATAGATAGATAGATAGACAGATAAAAACATTGATTGAATGATCACGCATGTTTTATAGTTATATATGGCATTCATTGTGGTATAATGATAACAATCGTCAGTCAGGTATAATGATATGTACATGTACAGAGTTGGTTTTAGTTCACGGCTATATGCCTTTCTTTAATATTGTCAGAATTAGACACAACGCAGTGAGAGCTGAACACCCAATTTCAATTTGCAACACAATAAAAATACTGTTTGAAAGTGTCGGCTCATATTATTACAAAAATTCGTTTCATATGTCAGAAAATTGTTTGTGTTAAAAATAAAGATGCCATTAATTTTTTTCTAGTATTCACTGTATATTAGTATTTTTCTTTACGTGTGAAGTCTTTCAAAGACACACATGACTAACTGGTCACAAAGTACCCCAGCACAATTAGCACCTTTCAGGACAAAACAGTAGATGGCGACTGGTAATTTAAAACTTGTCTACTTTGTTTGTTTGTCTGTGGTTTTTACATGTATTCCTTTGCTTGTTTTTCCCTTCAATGTTTCGCTCTCGTCATCGAAGTTCAACGAAAGTACGAGATGACCTTCGAGCTAATATTCTTTCATAGTTCACAACCATCGTCTCTGTCTTTTCACACGGTTACACAAAGGTTAATTCAAAATGTGTTCCGCACATGCATCAAAGCCAAAGAAGCAGCATGTTCTCGGGCTTTCAGCTGCAGGCTTGTCCTGGTTGTGCCTTCCATGTCGTCATTGATTGTTGGTGCCACCATCTCATAAGCCTGCAGGGGCAACAGAGCATGCGGGATATTAGTCAAGGTCATGTGACTTGTTGGCGTCAAACCAGGCGTCAATGACCGCATCACACTCTGATAGAGGCTGGCAGACGACTGCAATAAAATTAAGATGGATATACATCCTTGCCTTCATGCAGAAGCTTTAATATTAGGATATATTAAAGTGAAAAAAAAATAATTAAAAAAACAAAAAAAAAAAAAAAACCATGATGTAGGCCTGCATTTACAGAAAAGCATGCACTAGTATCAGAGAGAAGAATGATTGCTGAAGGGGGGGGGGGGGTCTTCGTAAAAATGAATTTAAATTTTAATGATTAGATATTAGGGAATCAAAGGGCATGCTTTATGAAATAAAACATCGTTGCAGAGATACAGCGGAATTTGTGGCATTGAATTAGATATACAAAAGATATCAGTCACTTTCTTGGAATATAAAGCTGAATAATGTCATAATCATATCAGTTTCATCTTCATCAATTATTCATGTGCAATATTTCAATAGAAAAGGTCAGTTGATTTGAATTTTCATTGAATCATATATAATTATTTAATTATACGTGAGCTTTGTTGTGCACTGTATATCACACGGGTCCGTCCATCTCACGCTATACGGAAGAAAGACCTGTTTCCGATTGGAATATTGCTCATAACACATGGATATGTGCTTCTATATAGTATAACTTTACCTAAATTGAAAGGAATTGTTTCCCAAAAATAAAATATAATTTGGAAAACCAGGTGTTTTTAGACAATGCAAAATTAAACTATAATATCGTTATGTCCATTGGAACAAAAAATGAAAAGCTGTTTTGAAACTGTACAATTGGCGTAGTTATAGACATTTTTATCAATGAATTATTAAAATACTTTTGTATTCCCTTTCTTTCTTTCTTTCTTTCTTTCTTTCTTTCTTTCTTTCTTTCTTTCCATCCATCCATCCATCCATCCATCCATCCATCCATCCATCCATCCATCCATCCATCCATCCATCCATCTATCTATCTATCTATCTATCTATCTATCTATCTATCTATCTATCTATCTATCTATCTATATACACATGGAGGCATGGAGGCTCACTCTGGATTTTTGCACACGATATTACCGGTGCCAAATATTGGGCAGCGTCAGTTGTTGGGTCACTAATTTTCAGTAAAACAGCAAAAATGAATCGGAGCAATGACAACACACACGAAGCAAGATTTTGCAGACGCGTACAAACGCGTCATGAAATACAGGCCTCAGTAAAATCAGGTTGGTTTATTTTCACATAAACCTGTCCACATGTATGGCCCTAGCGAAATACAGTGAATGCACAAATCAGACAAAAGTTTATCACTGTAAACTGTGTGTACTTTTGTCTCATGTATCTCACAAGAGTTTTTGACTTCATGGACTGTCTACTTACATTGACCAACAGTCCGCTGTGCTGCTGCGAGGTCCACTGGTGCAGGTAAGGTTGACTGTACATGCTATACCCCGGGTATGTCGCAAATGGTTGAATGTGCTTCTCTCTTTTTCTCCACTTGGCCCGTCTGTTCTGGAACCATACCTACAAACCAAGAGTAACCAAGTCCCAGATAGGCCTACTGTATACCAAGCTTGTCGGGGTATACGTATTGAAGACCGATAATGTTTCATTACATGCTACCGAAGCGGCCATTCAGTTGTGACGTGTATGTTGACGACAAATCATATTTACTTCACTGCATCATTCAAAGGCTATGAAAAAAATCATCATCATCATCATCATCATCATCATCATCATCATCATCATCATCATCATCATCATCATCATCAATGGGGGGGGGGGGGCTCGTGTGAAGCGTTTTCCGATACGTATGTAACGTTTGATAAAACAGTGGGAGACTACGCTATGACTTGCGCTAATTTATGTCATTGTAGCTTGTGTGTGTGTGTGTGTGTGTGTGTGTGTGTGTGTGTTTGATTTTGAAAGCACACCAAAAGAAAAGTAACACCATTACAGTGCGTTTAATAAAACTTTTATCAAAACTAGCGAACATGAAGTTTCAGGGATATGCCTGATGAAATCATGAAATCTATTTTACAGTTTGCCCCCAGGGGGTATGAAGGCACAAGTCTAGTTTAACCTGTGGCTATTATGTGTCAACAGTTCACCTGATCCACTATGATGCCAAAAGGTCATGGAGTTTAACCATCAGACACATATTGGGTTTAGTTTTCAAACCTTCTGAACGTTTACTTGAAGTGATTCCTCAATAGGGAAGCTATACCACGTAAAATACAATCAATTGAAAGCTAATAAAATTCTCCCAAGTAATATCACAGATCCAAGCAGCAGCATTATTATCTTTTTTTATATTATATTATACAAAGAGATTAAGACACGTGTTGTACTGGACAGGGACAAATTCGATCTGCACACTAAAAATTTCTTCCAAAACTCGTTAGCAGCCTCAGCAAAATAACCGAAAGTGAGATCAAGTTTGTCAGGTAAAGCAAGCCAGGTTACGTTTTTTACCCTCTGAGATACGGAGCTTAGTCTCTTCAGCAAGCAACCAGTATCATTCTTTTTATTTGGGTTGTTCTTCAAACAAATTTATGTGTCCAATAGAATGCATCGATATTAATCTGACCTGAAGCGCCTGCTACTCGCCTCGGCTGCTTTTGTAAGGACCCAACTGGGATGGAGTTTGCATTAACCTTATATACCTGCGTTTCATCCTAGAATACCAAGAACACACCTGTATTCTGGACTCTGGCAGTTTGATCCTAGCTGCCAGTTTCTCCCGCATGAAGATGTCTGGGTAGTGTGTGCGTCTGAAGGCCCGCTCCAACTCTTGTAGTTGGCGTGTAGAAAAGGTCGTTCTGTTCCGCTTGGTTTTCTCCCCGGGCTTCTCTGTACCAGTGCCAGTTTGCCCATCTTCTGTTGTCTCGTCCTGTTCGGCTGCATAACAAAAAAGTACTGGACATTTAGTTAGCATTCTTTCAAATTGTACTGTCTATATCAAGCGTCGTATATTAAGGAAAGTCAGCTATCTGTTGAGTATCTTCTTATATCTTCCTCTGAAAGTCCTGAAAAAATTCCCTTTTTACGATAAAGAAATAGAAAATTAAGAAAAAGAAAAAACAGCGCACAGAAAAGGAAACAGGAAAATAAAGGATGAAATAAAAGGCGGCTAAGAAAAACCGAAAAATGAGCAAAGGTACACGTGGAAAGCCTGAAAAAGGAGAGCAGAGGAAATGTAAGGCGAAAAAAAACGAGCAAATGAAAGAACGGAAGAAAAAGATAACGATAGAAAAACTCATTGCATGGATGAACAAAAGAGAAAGAAAGGAAGAAAAAGGAGGGAATGAAGGAAGAAGGAAACAAATGAAGGGAAGGAAGTAAAGGAAAGGGAAAGAGAAAAAGAAAGAAAGAAAGAAAGAAAAAAAAGAAAGAAAGAAAGAAAGAAAGAAAGAAAGAAAGAAAGAAAGAAAGAAAGAAAGAAAGAAAGAAAGAAAGAAAGAAAGAAAGAAAGAAAGAAAGAACAGGTAAATTCAAATACGGATGAAGATAAAAGGCTTGGCAGTTTTTGCTAACCAAATCTCAACTCGACTCTGAAACCTCACATTGACCGGTGCGGGGCTTGGATCAAAGAGTTGTCATAAGGAAATGATTTCTGAATAGGGAAGTTATACCCTGTAAAATACAATTCATTAAAAGCTAATAAAAATCTCCAAGTAATAGAAATATCACAGATCCAAGCCGTAGCATTGTGGTCCGGTCTTCTGCGGATGAAAGCCACACGATGACGATTACATATTCGGCAAATTGAGCATAAGAATAATGTAATAAGTCGAGCAGCATAGATATGATTGTGCCCAGATATGAATGCCAACACGCGCCAACAAATCCATTGGGGGAAGAAAATGATTGGAATTATTCTAATTGGCTTTTGACTGGAGTACTCCGCTGGAAACCCCACTTGGGTGTGGTGGCTGCGCGCCTACACTCACATCAATGTTTCTTCACACAACGTACATTTAAGTCAATTTAGTTTATTTGCATAAATGTTATTTAGCCTAAAGAACCGTGAAAAATGTGACATTTTGTCGACGAATATGGCACGGTAATTAAATTGCAGCAGGAAAGTAGTGGCGTTCAATGATTTTTAATAATTTTTCTCCTCCTCACCTTTTTCTTTGTGCGTTTGTTTTTGTGTGATCATATCAATAGATAGAAGCAGCTTGAAATTAAAATAATCACGACGGTTATCAAATATTTCATAACTAGAATACATTTTATGCAGTTTAAATGTTTTCAATGCATTAAACAAGTCATGCAAACACATATTTCTTCTCAGGAAGATTACCTTATACTCGGTGTCTGTGTGCATAAAGGTACCAGAATTAAAGTATTTTGCCCCTTAAAATAAAATGCCACTACGAGTTTTTTGTTTGCAAGATTATCGACTATTGTTTTGGCGGCAAAGGGAACATGATGATTAACAGCCAAGTCATTCTGTATAAAATCTCAAATACCGGCATGCACACAAAATACTCGACATGTTCTATCGTACGGTCCACATAGAGAGTTAAGCTTTACCACGGCCCTTTAACATAAATAATGATATTTAGCTACGTATAATTCAAATGTACTTTTTCATAGAAATTCACAGCGGAGTGTGTTCATCATGATAGACCTGACTTTGTAGAATATTTTTTTTACTGTACTGTGCTACTAAAGGAAACAAACAATTTTATTTTTCAGCCACATCTAAATCGTGGATGGAATTCTATAAAAGTAAATTCATGTCGTTGATTAAGTGTTCATCTTTGAAGTCTGTCCAAAGTATGTCAAGGAACTTCGAAACTCAGCAAGCTACATCTCATACTCTGCTGCTTTGCGTTGATCAGTGGCTCATTTTTGTGGCAAGAAATATTTTGTCCGGAAACCTAGTGCAAAGGTTAGTATGACACCGTTGACATGCCGTCTGGTATGAGATGCAATATATTAATAAAAATGTATGTATGTATGTATGTATGTATGTATGTATGTATGTATGTATGTATGTATGTATGTATGTATGTATGTATGTATGTATGCATGTATGTATATATACGTGTGTGTGTGTGTGTTCGGGCGCACGTATTTGTATATTGGTCAATTTTGCTGTTTCTGGCAAATTGATTCTGTCATGCATGCTCTTCACAAATGCATAATGAAGGCTCTGTTTACAAAAAAAGAAAAAGAAAAAAAAATTAAAAAATGGATATGCTGACCTTGAGTATAGACAAAACGAACTCTCAAAAGGAACTAATTATGAAACATTATAATAATAGTCAAACCGCCGCACGGGTAAATGAACAAAACCTAACCAACACACGAGGAAAATAAAAAGAAAAAAAATGTAGACCCGTACACTTTATCTCCCTTGAAAGTGCTCTCATCAGAAATTACTTGTCGTATTCTTCAAGCCTTTATGGATTACATTCATACGATTGTCCGCATTTCATTTTATTTTTTTCAGTATAGGTTTACCTGTGGGTATGAGTATATTTTGCCTTGCTATTATTTTATTTCATTTTTTCCGTTTTCATGAATTATTTTCTCGTGTGATAATTAAGCCATTTAACAATAGAAAGAAAGGTTTTTCATTTGTTTTTCATTTAACTTGCAACTTGCAATCGTTGAATGACCCAAAGGGGACTTTATCACATGGAGGTGTTCAAGATTCTCTTCGAGCAACCCAGGCATCTTGAGTGCCCTTTACGTTCACACTCAGAGAGAGAGAGAGAGAGAGAGAGAGAGAGAGAGACAGACAGACAGACAGACAGAGACAGAGACAGACAGACAGACAGACAGAGACAGAGAGACTTCTGTTTTGCTACATTAAATAGTTTGATCCATCTTTAAAGGTGGTGGGTTGGTTTTCCATAGCCAATACATTCCTTGCT
>CAXHWN010001509.1:0-47500 GCA_964020975.1 Hermodice carunculata
GGTACCTAATTGCCCTGTCTCGCTTGGCGAGATATGGCGAGATACGGGTAGGTACCTGTGTGGACGAGATATTACGAATATTTTGAAAATAAAGAATATTTATTAAAGGCAGATGGAAAAATTTTCGAATCATTGGCTCGGGAAGTACTAGATGAATACCAGGTTGTCATTTGTGAACTTAAATTTCTCAAATGAATCCCCGCTAATTTTGTGAAAATTGGGCATATGACCGTATCTCTGACAGTGATATGACCCGTCCGTCCCCCGTGATCACCAGGCATCAAACCCGTGCTTTGTGGTACGAAATTAATATGCATGCGGCGAATTGGACCATACAAGGCAATGTACATGTATTATTAAATTATTTTTGTTGACTGCAGACTTATCAAATTTACAATTTTGCATTAGTGGAGCATTGAATTATAGCATGTTAGAAATGCCATGATTTGGAATATGATAGTGCTTCAAATATTACATACAGCATTTTCCTGATAGCTGTGAACTATTTCAATCAAAAAATGCCCATCATATCTGCTTCAATATTCATTGATTTTGCGAATAAAGTGTTTAATATTATGCTATTCAGCACAGCTCTTCTCTAAAATAATTAGACAAAAATGTCTTCGACGAAGTTTTGGCATGAAAGTGTACAAAAAAAAAAAATGCCAAAATGTAGTCATGGAATTTACCTACGGGTACTTACAGGCAAAGTCCGCTCTAGCATGTAGTCGGACAAGCTGTGGAACGGTTTCTCTGCACCCCAGTTTTCCACGTATTGGATCACGGATTGACGCCTTGCCAACCTCGTTCTCGCCATCGGAGGGTGATCGCCAGCATTACCGTTTCCAATGACACTCTCCTGACGTTGTAACTTGGGCATGATCATCTTTTCTAGCTGTAAACATTGTTGACAAATCTCCAATGTAACCACCGGGACTAACTCAAATAAATAAATAGATAAATAAATAAATAAATAAATAAATAAATAAATAAATAAATAAATAAATAAATGAATAAATGAATGAATGAATGAGTGAATGAATGAATGAATGAGTGAATGAATGAGTGAATGGACGAACGAACGAATGAGTGAGTGAGTGAGTGAGTGACTCATGAGTGACTGAGTAAATAAATAAATAAATAAATAAATAAATAAAGTATTAAAGATCACATAATGACAGCCACAATATTGGAAAAGACTTGGTTTCGTGAAGAGTAAATGGGTTCCATAAAATTGATTTTAAAAGATCACGCATTTTCGGTTTTTTTAATCATCACTACATCAACTGGTCACATATGCAGGAAATTACTGTTCGGTACGGTTTTTTTGTTTTTTTTTTTTGTTTTTGTTTTTTTTTTTTTTTTTGTTTTTTTTTTTTTGTTTTTTGGTTTTTGTTTTTTGTTTGGTTTTTTTTTTTTGGTTTTTTTTTGTTTGGTTTTGTTTTTGTTTTCTTTTGTTTGTTTTTCATTTGAGGGTTCTTGGGGGTTTTTTGGGGGTGTGTGTGTTTTTTTGTTTTTGTTTTTGTTTTTGTTTTTTTTTTGTTTAAACATATTTTCATTCAAACGAATTACAATTATGAAGAAGGACAGAGTCATACTGTACATGTATATCATGTCATATTGTATCGTATCGTATAGTATCGTATCGTATCGTATCGTATCGTATCGTATCGTACCATATCATACCATGTCATACCATATCATATTATATGGTTCTTGCAGGAAACATACAGGATAAGAGGACAAACAGCACAATATATTTCCCTTATGCAACTGCTCGTCTAATACGACCGGCGTAGCAGGGGCTATACGAGGCAAAAGTAAAAAAACACAGGTAGGAAGCACAGAGGGAGGGGCAGTAAGATTTCCAAACTGAGTATAATTATTGATATTGCACTTTCTTACTTTTGAAACTCTTGATTTCTTACAATGCGTTCTTGCTCTAATAAAATATGATAACGTTGTCCTGGAAACAGCTGTGATCACAACCAAACAGAGCCGTATTAGACAAAATTACCCAATAATTATTAGATATTTGAAGCATGCCGTGTGCAGTAAGACACTGCATAAACAAGGGGCGGATTGTTTTAATCCGATCTTTAAAAAAAGAATGATGATAGTTAATTGGCTTCGGCCTATTCGGGATTGGCAATGTCATTAAAGGAGTATCGCTTACCTACATTGAGGGCTTGGGGGTATTTAACAGGACGCAATTTGCAATCTGCAATTGTCTTTATGATAAAGCTGGTAACTGAGTGTCATAACAGGAAAGGCTCCATTAGGAATTCGCACAGGGAACGAAAGATTTCTGACTGAGACCTTCCTACCCTCTGGACTTGAGGGAAGGTAGGTCTCGCCCTTTACTGAAGTTCACATGTCCTCTTGTGTCCGGGGGGGGGGGTTATCCTCAAGTGTCGGGAGTTTTGGAAAAGTAATATATAACTAGAAAAGATGATTTGCTGCATAGCAAATAAGTATGTGTGTGTCTTCAAAGAATGTTGGTATGGTAATCTATTATAGCTTTGAAGTTATTCAAGATTTAAAATTTCTAATGGTGCTACTTAGCATAATTTAAATTGCTACAACTTTTGTTTTTAATTCATTAGGTGCGCAATGGTCACCACCCTCCCACCTCCCACCCCAGCAGAAGTTGGAATGACATCTTAATCCATTAGATGCGCAATGGTCAACAAGCCCCCAGCAGAAGTTGGAATAACATCTCAATCTAGTATAGTGTTCAATATGTGCAAGATTGAAAATTTCGAATACTGCTAATTAGCATAATTTAAATTGCCACAACTTTTGTTTTTGATTCATTACATGCGCAATGCTCAAAAAACTCCTATTATAAGTTGAAATGAGATCTCTCCCCATAATAGTTTTGAAAATATTAAAGTTTTAAAATTTCAAATGCTGCTAATTACCATAATTTAAATTGCTAGAACTTTTGTTTTAAATTCATCAGATGCGCAATGGTCAATAACCTTCTAGCACAAGTTGGAATGACATTTCTAACTATTATACTTTTGCAGATATTCAAGATTTAAAGTTTCAAATTCTGCTAACTAGCATAATTTAAATTGCTACAATTTTTGTTTTTCATTCATTAGGTGCGCAATGGTCAACAACACCCAGCAGAATTTGGAATGACATCTCAATCTAGTACAGTGTTCAAGATATTCAAGATTGAAAATTTCGAAACTCCTAATTAATCTCTATCTATTATACTTTTGAAGATATTCAACATTTGAAGTGCTCCTAATTTGCATAATTTTAAACACCTTCATTCCTCTGCATAAAAAGGCCCAACTTCTTGTATGGAGCTATAAGCATGCCAAGGTTGGAGTTTCTATGTATAATAGTATCAGAGAAAAGTGTCGGACAAGTTCAATGGTAAAGAACAAGAAAGAGAGAAAAAAAGAAAGAGAGAAAGAAAGAAGGAAAGAAAGAAAGAAAGAAAGATAGAAAGAAAAGTGTGTGTTGACACACACACTTTGTACAGCGAGCAAGAGACAGACAGACAGACAGACAGAAAGAAAGAAAGAAAGAAAGAAAGAAAGAAAGATAGAAAGAAAAGTGTGTGTTGACACACACACTTTGTACAGCGAGCAAGAGACAGACAGACAGACAGACAGAAAGAAAGAAAGAAAGAAAGAAAGAAAGAAAGAAAGATAGAAAGAAAAGTGTGTGTTGACACACACACTTTGTACAGCGAGCAAGAGACAGACAGACAGACAGAAAGAAAGAAAGAAAGAAAGAAAGAAAGAAAGAAAGAAAGAAAGAAAGAAAGAAAGAAAGAAAGAAAGAAAGAAAGAAAGAAAGAAAGAAAAGTGTGTGTTGACACACACACTTTGTACAGCGAGCAATCTGTCTCTGGATTATTTTGTATATTGTACTGCGTTTGATATCTCCTTTCATTTGTACAAAGACTCCCGACTAGTTTCTTCATACAGTGTTCTACTGGTGCTAGTTCTCTTTCTTCCCGCCACGATACCCAGCTGCTTCTATATCTCTCAGAGCCTTTCTGTCGGATTGCGCATAGCCGTTCCAGACCAAGTTTCCATATTCTAAAACCTATCATCGAAAATGTCTATGAATTACGTCTAATTCTTAGCAACTAAAGTTTGGGACTACTCATTACTCACGAATGAAGATAATCTTCGTTGGCAAAATGCCTTGCCAATATCAAACAAAACAACTCCTGTTTCTTTGTCTTCAACAATGTCCAAACATAAGCCATGGTAGAGTGAAAGTAACTATTTCTAACTATTTGACTCTTGAGTCATAAGGCACATAAGTGGGCAGATGGAATGACGATGTTATCGAAGAAGAAAGTTAAAAACACCCTTCAAAACTCTTTCCGCTACAGTGGAATATTCTTATGACTCAATGGACTGAAAAGGTGGTCTTAATAGGGGATTTTTGTTAATTTGACTATAATTCAGTTAAGGGCAAACAACAACGGGGCTGTTAATTGGTGGCCTTTACATAGAAATTGTCTCTTTGCGGAGTTGGTCGTAATAAGAGATTCTACTCTCTTTGTCGTCTTTTTATATAACAGCCTGTCCTGTCGATTTGTATTTGACAGCGACCTGTGTTGCCTTGATTTATGTGAGGTGATACCCAAATATTACGTATCTATTCCAATATAATTGCCT
This sequence comes from Hermodice carunculata, assembly GCA_964020975.1. Lineage (NCBI taxonomy): Eukaryota > Metazoa > Annelida > Polychaeta > Eunicida > Amphinomidae > Hermodice > Hermodice carunculata. The sequence goes on from CAXHWN010001509.1 coordinate 4,659, forward strand.
TGTTTGCGTCTGTCTTTAAAACCCAACAGATTTGGAAATAAGAAGTTTTTTACCTCAGAGTCTTTGACGAGAAACGTCTCTATATTGTGTTCTTTTAAATATTCGTCTCTATCTCGGCCATTTCCTTCTTCTACTTCAAACTCATCCTTTAACTTTTTCAAGGTTGCTTTGGTCAAGTGGACTTTTCTGTAAAATGAATAAAGTGATGTTTGCTTCATATATAATTATACCATTATACTCTAATGATATATAGCTTCAAGGTGGTCAATGTGTGCGACAGGCTACTAATATCAGCATGCAATAACTGTTTCCTCTATAATCAAGCACTAACAGCACATACAGTAGCACAAAATGGCTGTTCTATCCACTATCAAAGACTAAATAGCGTACATTATTTGAATTGGCACTGCACGCAACTCAACTAGAACTTTTTCTTTCATTTTAAATTGGTTAAAAAACCAAGGAGCCCAGGCTCCTAGTATTAATAACTGTACTTGTTTAAAGAACTTGACTCCCTTTTTTAACATTAAACGTCTGATAATATGCATATAATATTAACAGAACGGCATAAAGACCATCATGCATCACATGCATTGGATACCACTTTGCCTTATTTATAATAATTTCATTGTTTCATGGACGCTGTCCTGAAAATCGTAAATGTCTTTACCTTCTCTTTTTCTTGCAAACACTCACAGATGTTCGAATCTCATTGAATCAAGTTTAAATATTCAACTGTATATTTACCCGGCTTCTCCTCCAGCTTCCATGTGATTGGCTATTGTGACGTCATCAGACCATACATCATATTGCCACTTCCGTAAACCAATCACGCCACTGAGAACAAACCCAGTGTGGACTCCAATGCGCATGTCCAAAGTATGAACCCCTGTGACTTCACGAATTTCTCTAAAAGCACACAGTGTATGTTACCAATAAATCACAAGAGTAGCAAGTATGATGAAAGAAAAACCAAATTGAAACATATAATTACAACCTGTGAAATTGAAATCGGACAAAATTACCTGAACTCACATACGATTTCTACATAACTCAAGACTCGGGGGTGGTTTTTTTTGGGGGGGGGGGGTGTTAATCAGTATCAAATTATTGACTGAGCTTCGGCACATGATATATTTTGTTTCGTGTTAAAAAATAAAAAGGAGACACCATAATGATATGGCTGTACGATCTTTAAGTACTACTTAACGTTCTTGTGTTTCTGCTTCGGGAGCACAAGGCTATTCCATTTGTACAAAGACCTATCGTATTCTACTACAGTTTATATCAAACTGTTTATTCGACACTTTTCAGTGAAATAATACTGCTACTGAATGAAATCAAGCAGCACAAAGCAGGTACCTGATAACTTTAATCATCTGTAGTCCCATCCTGACACAGTTTTGGGCGTGATCCGGGGTGGGGTCTGGTAGGCCACTCACGCAGTAGTAGCAGTCTCCAAGAATTTTGATACGCATGCAGTTATTTTCCTACAAATTGCAACGTATTTTAAATACCACAAATTAGCAAAAGGGGGGCGCAAATTGACACTGACCTTATGAGAGGATTTTTCAAGTTAAATCCGTCATTTTATGACATTGCAATTATGTAAAATATCCAATGCATATATTGTTGACAGTAATATCCATATATTTCACCAATATCTTAAAATTTTGTCGAATCCATTTGCAGGTATTGTACTGTTTTACGTATAATCGATCAAACCAAACCTTCATTATTACCTCATATATGCCATTATGTTTTTCGTCAAGGTCAATTATTCTCTCTCTCTCTCTCTCTCTCTCTCTCTCTCTCTCTCTCTCTCTCTCTCTCTCTCTCTCTCTCTCTCTCTCTCTCGCTGTTGCTCTGTTGTAGGTCATAAAATGACTAGTGCTAGTTAACTAATATCCCTGTTTAAACCATCGTTTAATATTATTTTCCACAGGTTGCATAGGGGTGACTCTCCCAAAATACCCTGGTTTCAGGTCCTTGGTACGAATTTGTGTTATTGTATACTTACACATCTAGATGAATAGATGAAATATTAGCACTTACAGGCACCGGATATAACGCAAGTAACTTATTTTCGTATTTATATAAGTGACAACCAACCTTCGCTAATTGATCAAATCTCCCAAATAGTTCATTCAGTGCATTGACCAGTTCTGCTGGTTCCATATCTGACGTCAGTACGGTGAACTTGACGATATCAGCGTAAAGGATGCTACAAAAGTCACGTAAAGCATGATAACTGAGCAACATTAACGCTCTTTAGACCGTACATCGGCACTTGAGGTATTAGTTTAGCAGGGGGGCGTTGTCTGGTGTAAATCTAAAGTCATTGTCAGTATTATTTACATAAATAACAATGAATTATTCCAAGTTTAAATTTGTCAAAACAGAACTTGCATTCAAGTATTACCGTGCATATATTTCCACTGGAAAAAGGGTTTCGCTCAATAACATTCCTTGAAGCACTTTAGGTTTGCTGAGTTCAGCTTTTAACTTCGTCTTCAACTTACCGTTAAAATGGTTAAACTAGGGTTAATATATGCACACCCAGGATGTCAGCTAAATCTTACAACAACTACTACCCATAGGTGGTGTATGACAATGAATAGTCCCCAACATAACTGGCGAGATTATGAATGCCATTGTGCAGACCACCTTCTTGGCTAGCAGCACTGTTTCTCTGACACTTATTGCGTGACTTTGTTGTGTTAATTTTGCCAAATTGATTACTTGCTGCTAATTACAAGAAAATCGTGCCCATCTGAATCATGAAGATGCGTGAATAAAAAAAACTCACAAAGAGACCCTTCTTCTCAGTATATGCACGCCAATTGTGCCAGAGAAACAAATGCCCAGGTCAACAGCTTTTCCAGGCGTGTTGAAAGCATGTCGATACCAGCTTTTGACTCAATCAAAATCCCAGCAAGGAGTAAGTTATTCCAGTTACCCAACACCACTTTTACTACACATAGATTATTAAATAAAAAGAGTCATAGGAATGATATAAGTCTTTGCCAGAAGAAAGATATGCTTTTTCCACAAAAGAAGCAAACATTTTGCTCCGGTCAAGGGCAGCTTTAATTTAGTGCCAAACCTAAATACAATTTTTCCTCTAAACGATATGGGAACATTTGTGACATATCAAGTAAGATATCAGAAAGAATATGTAAATCTTTCAAATGTTGATATGACCTCAAAACTTTCACTGAGCCCTGATATGGCTTATATATTTTGACGTTTAACGTCTGTTTCTTCGACGGGCAAAGACATATTATAAGGGGTAGGATAGTTTCTACTGAACACAAAGGTTGCCAAGTGGTGTTACGCAAGTGATAATGCTTTGGGGTTTTTTTGTTTTTTTGTCCTTTTTTGTTGGTTTTTGTATGTTTTTTTTTTTTTTTTTTTTTTTGTTCTTCTTTCTTTTTTATTCTATCACTTAAAATAGATTTGCGTAGCCCGTCGGGCAAAATCTATGAGCTTTCGACATGTTTAAGTTTTATAATTTAATACAGCTTTAGAGTAAGCCGTTCTCCTTTACATTCTGCCGGCAATATACTGTTTCTGGGTTTAGTGGCGTGACTGCCAAGAACATGCGGCACACAGCTATTGAACTTTTGTGCGGAAGCGCCACGTTCGATGTATAATGAGGATGGACTGACAAGCTGTCTGTCTCCTGAGTGCCTGCAATTAGTAGGAGAGGTCACAGTTACCAATTATATGTGTGTTCAGCTGAATACACATATAATGTGTGTTCCCATTAGATTGCATGTTAAATTAACCTCAAATTAAAAGACCACTTTTAAAGCTGCAAGAATAAAAAAAATATGTGTGAACATTTCAGCTATGTACATAATTTTAGCACACAACTTTTGCTGTTTCTGCAACGAGTGGTTTTAAAGTTATTAAGCTGTAAATTACGATGGAAAGTAACGGGAATACACAAATGTAACCCTGAATGACTGAAATGCCCTCTACAGGAGAGCAGTAGAAGCTTCTATTCTTGCTCTCCCTTATTAGAACCATGTGTAATAGGTACAAAAACTGTATAGAAGTCGCTTGTTTTCACCCAGCCCGACAACCCTTGCCTTTGTATCGTCCCTGTGTCATTAATCTGCACAAAGAGTCAACAACATGCATAAGGAGCCCCGCCACCACGTGACAAATCCCACATTTACTTTTCCAGGTGTTTGCTAAGATAGGGTAGGAAGCACGCTGGCGGAACAGCAGTAGGGGGGGGGGGGGCTTGGATATTTTCCCTGGTTTGGTAAAGCACATGTAAGAAAGTTCCATTCATCCGACAGTTTTTTGTACTTTATGTTTTTTGTGACTGTTTGTCCCGAAAGCCATGGATCTCACTGTATCGTACTATATAAGATCGGTTAGTTTTATGATATATTGTAAAATGGTGGTATGATGAGCTGTTCAGGTATATCTCCCATTTATGTGTCTGTCAGATCAAAAATAAATAATTCCTACTGTTTCGTCACTTCCATAACGGAGCAATCGATAAAATAATTTAAATACTTGAAAACTTGACAAAGCAAAGTCATTTCAAATCTAACCGTACTTTGGTATAATATGAGAACTCCTGTTGATCGAATCAGTTTTCTGCGTGCCAAAGTTTCTCTGGATTCGCTTTCGTTTCCGGAAATTATTGATTCCCCGCGTGAACATTTAATCAACAGTGCTTCATGGACATACTCCCAGACTGGATACAGTACACACAGGGAGGTTTCACAGATCCAAACTAGTGTGAACAAATTGTGTCGGATGAGGTATGCTGCAGGTTGCATATTTTTACCACCTTGGTGGGATAGGTTGGCTGGCTAACATTCATGTTACCTGGCCTCCTTTTTGGTGTGAATCATAAGTGATAGGGGGCGCGCCTTGGCGCCAAGGTGATGCCGCGGCGTCGTTTTGCAGCCAGACTGAACTGGTGATATCATTATTTGAGTTGGCCCATGTCCCTTTTGTCTGCCAAAATGGTTTCACATATATATATATGGTTCATTATCATTATTCACTCACTGGTTTCTACCTGGGTAAAACCCTACTGAAATGTCACTCGGCAAAATTGCGTTTCCACCAAAGGAGTCAACTTCAAGAACAGAAATATTTAAGCCCCCTTGGTTCCATGCGTGACGTATATTACCTGCGAAGCAATCCTATGTGTATCTCTAACATGTTAAAAAGGACAGACACTAGTCTTTGTATCCATATGAACAGCTCGTGTTTACAGTTTTTTTTTTCTTTTCAAATAATACATCGAAAATTCAATAAAATTGAAATAAAAATACACCTACATGAAGCCGCCACGAGCCTTTTGACTTTTTGTATTATATATATATATATATATATATATATATATATATATATATATATATATATATATATATATATATATATATATATATATATATATTCATTCGAATGTATACACAAAGAAACAAAGCCCCAAAGTCAGCCAACGTAAAAGTCTTCCGGACTTACCCAATGCCAACAGAAATTCTTTGCTCGCGGAAAATACACTTTGAAACAAAAGCTTGGACTCGTGAAATGAAATGAAGAATGCTCTTAACTGCTTAAGTGCCACCTTTTTTAACTGAGTCAACAACTTTCCTCGGCGCACTTTGGGCGTATTGTGCCCAAAACGACTTGAGAAAAGCGGTTGACCTGGACCATCATACCCTATGTAACTTCAGGCACGGTGGTATCAGACTGCAAGATCTTTTTACAAGAAACATGAACATGGTAGCCTTATCAAAATTCAAACAGTTCGCCTTAAGCAGTTGGACTTTAGTCGCAGTTGGCACTGAAAGTGTTAAAGGAAGCCGAGACTTGTTAGGTGGCATCTTTTAAAGGAAAACAATATATACATACCTCACGTCATCATGTCGACAGACGAATAATTCACTAAATACATTTTTGCGAGGGTCACCAACCAGAAGCCGCTTGTTGATAAATTCTTTCATATCGGCCAGTAAGTGGCGTGGTATGACTTTTAACAGCAATCCTTCTTTCATTTTATTCTGAAATATAAATTGAGGCTTATAATACGATGTACTACACGGTGTACCTTTTACAACCAGCTCTAGTCATGATAATGTAGATCCCCTGTGGCAAACAGACATGTCAATTTTGTGAGTACAAGGTAATGCACCTTATCTCGGATGTGTGTGTGGTCAAATCAGCCGTCTTATTTGTTAATAGTACACCAGGTTGCTCCAGCCACTTTTTCCCCAGTTTCTAAATCTTTTCACTAGTAACTCGGTTTCTGTGTATTTAGCTTCCGCTTCTTGAGTACTATTTTCCTTCAATAACAAGACCCACACATTTTACACACTTGAAATGGATTTCTTAATTGCATAACCCTCCTGAGGCAGTTACGGCGGATTTCTATCGGCTATAGGGGTGATCTGGGTTGGTTTAATTTCTTGACAGACAGTCTTTTGTCCCCATAATGCATGTTTGTGACACCTAGCAACCCATGCCATTTGATGTCAGGTGGGTCAGCAAAGCCCATTACATTACAGTGAACCTGAATGTTTCAACCCGCATATGAGGATATTTTTAAATTATCATCTTCTAATCCACCTGAAGTAGATATCGTTATCTTTGAAATACACCCAGGTGTGATAAAATGAAAGTTTAATGCTTATTTGACAATATACAGAGGTTAAATTTATATCTGCTGATTCCCCATGTTAATCTATGCAGAAACAGTGAGGATCATGGAAAGTGACCACAAGATGTGGGCGGTCAACCATGAACAGGATGGGCAGCACCACCTTTAGGCAACTTTAGTACTAAGCCAGATATCCCCTATTCCCTCAAACGACAGTCACAAGGAGACATTTCGTTACACAGATACGACGGATGTCCTGCCTGGTAAACTTCCCTTCACAATGAGACACGCTGCCTTACCGTCTGCACTTACCTAGTGCATTCCCTTTCAAAGATAGACTTGTTGGTTGTCTTACCTAGTACATTTCCCTTTAAAGACACACACGATAGATCCCTTACCCAGTACATTCCTCTTCAAAGACAGATGTCTTATTAAATACACTTCCCTTCAAAGGCAGACACGACAGATGCCATATCTAGGACATTTCCCTTCAAAGATATATGCGATATATATTTAACCTGGTACATTGCCCTTCAAAGTTAGATACAATAGATGTCTTACCTAATACACTCCGCTTCAAAGATAGATACAATAGATGTCTTACTCGGTACACTCCCCCAAAAGACAAATACGATACATATCTTACCTAGAGCACAACCCTCCAAAGATAAACACAATAGATGTTTTGCCGAATACACTCCCCCTCAAAGATACATACGACATAATGATGTCTTATATAGTACACTTCCCTTCAAAGACAGATAAGATGTATGATTCCCCTTTAAAGACACATACGGTAGATCTTTTACCCAGCACATTCCTCTTCAAAGACAGATAGGTGTCTTACCTAATACACTCCCCTTCAAAGACAGATACGATGGATGTCATATCTGGTACACGTCCCTTTCTAATATAGATACAATGGATGCCGCACTTGTACGCGTCTTTCCAAATATCTAGTGTAGCTTCGTTAAAACAAAGATACGTTCACTATAGATGTCTTGCTTGGTAAACGTCCCCTCAAATGTAGATACAATGGATGTTTTATCTGGTACACATTCCTTCAAAGATAGATACGGAAGACATCTTACCTAGTACACTACCTCCGAAGATAAATACTAAAGTCTTACCAACATCTCCCGTCTATGCGTAAATCTCATATCGGCTTCGATGAACTGCCTTGTGTCTATGAATGTATGCCTGTGAGCCAGATCAGTCAGATGCTTGTGATACAACCCAGTCAAATTTGCTGTCAGGAACGCTAAGCTGCTGGCTATCAACTGAAAACACCATATCAATAGTATGGAGGAAACCAACGTGGTCAAACCGTTAAAGCTATTCCATTTTCTGTGTGCATATAGGTAGATGAAAAATTCAAGGGGTGGGTGGTCAAGATTATACATGTTCGCACAACAATTACTTATGATAGAGACGATATAATTGTTCTGTTCTGCAATCTTTGAATCGTTGAATCATTTCATTTCGAAGAGCTGCAGAAATATTATAACTGGGTAGGTGTTAGTACGTCTCGCAATCTAGTCCTTAAAACGGCCTCAGAAATAGCCCTTTTGATAAGGTCTATCTTTCAAAAAGATTATCTTATAAAAGGACAACATTTCTTGCGATGGAAGTTATGTTTTTATCCACAAATGTGAGTATCAAAACTGTAATAATTCCCGCTTAACTTCAATTAACACCTATATTTGGCGTAGCAATTTATTCACAGCACGAAAGGTCGTGCCAAAAAAATGGCGAAAACGTTAGATTATGGGGACAAGAACATGCAATCAACCATAAAATCTAAGCTATTCGATGCAAAGACAGTCACATGCTGATTATAACTCTATCCTATTAATTGACCAACAGGTGTAGAGTGCTTAAGGCGACACCACTATGGAAAATTGTACGGAAAAGATGCCACAACTGGGTGAGTTTGTAATTGTTGTTGAAGCAGCATGAGAGCGATTTCGATTTGGAAAGTAACTGCACATATACACTAATCCAGCATAAAATCAGAAGGCAACAGCCCATTGTAGTTCACCTGACGTCAAGGTCAGTATTGTGGTCATTTTCAAGTTAGTAAAGGCGCGAGTATTAGTCCAGATTAAAGGGATGAGTATAAAGCTCTGTCCTCCTTCCCAGTTGTTTTCTGTGAATAAAACATACGTTTAAACCAATAAAGATATCAACTTTTGTGTGAAGAAAAGTTAGTAAACTTTGCCAACATCTTGGTCCGTAAAAGGAAAATTAAGCACATGACAGCAAAGCAAAGCACAGCAAAGTGAAGCAAAGATAAATTAAAAATGAAAATAAAAAACAATATGAACACGAGGGTTCACTAAGTCATAACAAACCTTGTTGTTTTAGCTAAACTAACACTGCAATACCACACCTTATGTATATATATATATATATATATATATATATATATATATATATATATATATATATATATATATATATATATATATATATATATATATTTATATATATATATATATATTTATATTTATATATATATATATATATATATATATATATATATATATATATATATATATATATATATATATATATATATATATATATATATATGTATATATATATATTTCAGCTCTCTTCCGGGATCTTTACACATACCTGGCGTATTTTCCATTCGACATTGCCTTTATCTACGATTAGGATGACAATGATGTCCAGCACGCCAGTAATTATACCAAGGCCAACCCCAACACGCCTTGACAGCGGAAGCATAGTGTGAATAAGGAAGATAACATAGAAGACGATGGGTGTGTTGTCTAAAGTGGTCATTTGTGGAATAAATGGTAAAAATATGTATAAAGTACAGAGTAAAAACAACCACACAACAATCGCAATGGCTTGGCAGAATTTTGTGAAGAGTTTCTGCCAGAAAACCAAGATAGCCACCACCAGGGTAATGGCAAGGGTCGCTGCCAGGGTAACGTTGATTCCAATAGCATTCTGTGAGGTAGGCTGGAAAAGAGAAATAACGTTGTCATGGTAACTAGATGCGGTGTTCTCACCAAAGGCGAATTGATTGTGCTACCAAGATATAATTAAGTATGAGTAAGAACACTCTATGGGGACGAAATAATCTCGGTAAAACAGTGTCCTCTTAGCGCTTAATTTTAGATGTTTATGATGTTGCTGTATTATAGCAATCTATGACTAATTCATTATTTTGGGATCCAGTTCCTTGTGAGATATTAGTGTCCTTACTGTGAGCCAGCACGCCTTGGCAAGCGTGAAATCAGCAATAAATATATAGGACAGTAAATGTACTGTATATCAATACTATTTTCCACAATGATATGCACCAGTAGAGCCACATGCTAGGGGAGTAGATCGGGCCTAGTATCACTGAGGATTGCATTTCCAGCGTGCTATTTTTTTGTTTCTGTAGATTTTTAAATTTATAAGTACTATTAGCTTGAAATGCTTTAATAAGAACGGAATGAAGCATGTGCTTGTTATATTACGTTTTTGTCTATAAACAATGTGCGAAAAGAAAGAATTAATACAGACAGCTAGCTAGGTAGCTAGATAGATAGATAGATAGATAGATAGATAGATAGATAGATAGATAGATAGATAGATAGATAGACAGACAGACAGAGACAGACAGACGGACGGACGTCTCTACTATGATACACTTATGTAGAAAAACATGACCCATATTCATAAATATCAAACCCAACAATGATAGCAAAGAGATTCCAGAGTTACCAAAGCATCAACAGTCATCTTCCAATACCAATGTGAAGAGACAAATTTCACTCCTGACTTGACAGAGGCAGTCACCCACAAAAGACAACGGGTGGTTTTAAACCGGTCCTCTCAACCTTTGAAATATTCTTCATTAAATACAGACTATAGTGTTTCCAATATGTAAAGGCCCAACCACTCAAAATCCAAATTTATTACTTATGCAAAAGATCAAGGAGAATTGGTAGGCCTATCACTATTTTTGTTTATCTGACTAATTTGTTAGCTGAGTTTATAGCAAAAGTAGAAAGTATGCCTATATCGTTTTTGTGATATCTATGAATCTGGAACATTATCTAATTAATAAGTTAAGTGATTGAATCACTGTTACGGACGGACGGACAGACAGACAGACAGACAGACAGACAGACAGATAGATAGATAGATAGATAGATAGATAGATAGATAGATAGATAGATAGATAGATAGATAGATAGATAGATAGCATACATTCCTAACCGGAGTTACCTCTCCAAATTATTTTAACTGATAAAAGCTAGTGAAATTATCAAATGAACAAATACGTGATGATATGAACTGATAATCGTGCTTAAACTACATACATTTTGGCAGGCAGGCCTAACTACTTACATTTCCAACCACATTGAAAAGCACGATAAGGCTGACTCCGTATAAGACAAGAACGAGAAGTAGAGCCAGTAACAGTGATCGCTGTGTTCGTAACCAGTAGCGCAAGTACAAATCTTCAATGCCCACATCTTCAAATTTTTTCTGGAAAAAAAAAAAGCATGAAAAAGAAGATAAGATTGTTGTTATGGTATTTTGCTTTAAAAAATGGCATCCTTATTCGTCACAGTATCTGATCAAAATGTATGTTCAAAAATTTATGATGTGTGCATGTTATTGGATTCCTCTCTCTCTCTTTCTCTCTCTCTTTCTCTCTCGCTCTCTCCCTCTCTCTGTCTCTGCTGCATTGTAATTTTAATTAATAGAACTGGATAGCCTGATTGCTGTGTATGTGTAGTAATAGCTAGTCGTTAGGATCTCATATAAATACACACACACACACACACACACACACACATATCTGTACATGTATATCTGCCTGGCGGAATCAAGAAATTCGAAAAAAATGCATTCGATCAAGCAAATATAATTCATCTCTGTGGCCAGAATGATTCATACTATATATATATATATATATATATATATATATATATATATATATATATATATATATATATATATATATATATATATATATATATATATATATATATATATATATATATATATATATATATATATATATATATATATATATATATATATATATATATATCATTCTGGCCACAGAGATGAATTATATTTGCTTGATCGAATGCATTTTTTTCGAATACTATATATATATATATATATCATTCTGGCCACAGAGATGAATTATATTTGCTTGCTCGAATGCATTTTTTTCGAATTTCTTGATTCCGCCAGGCAGGTATACAGATGTATCCGCTACCAAAATTTTATAATCATGTTTGTTTGTAGACTTTCTACTTTCCAGGATCGAAGCAGTCTTTTAATTTCTTTATGTCCTAATTTTGTCTAAATAAGTTCTCAGATATCGATGTACACGGAACACCAAAGTTGCCGTAGATATTGCTCTGGCAGTGCAGTTGTGTATCAAAGTGTTGAAGATTTTAGTTATCCAAAATGGTACACATCAGCAGCAACTAAGTGTTAAATCATCATTATCTCCAAAGGTATTCAAGTTGTAGCCGCATGCACCAATTCCACTCCAATTCCTAGGTTTGTGCTGCATGCGCATCCTATGAACCACAAAGAAAGTTGTAGAATTGCAATCCGTGCTAACTAGGAAATTGCAAAAATAATCAAAGCTATAATAGGTAGAGGTGTCATTCCCACTTATATATGTTTGTGTTGTAGGGGCATCCTGTAAAACTCCACACGAAAGTTGTAGAAGTTTGATTTATACTAATAAGGAACTCTTGAGAAATGCTAATGTTGAATGTTTTAAAAGCTGCAATAGACAGAGATGCCACCCAAAGTTCAATTCAAAGGTTTGCTCTGCGAGCACGTCCAAGGAAAAGTGAACAGAGTTGTCGAATATCAGTTTAACGCTAGGTAGTTACAATTCACCGAGCCGAAATGTTTAAATATCTTCATAGCTTTTATAGATAAAAATATCATTGGAGCTTAAATCTATATGTTCGTGCTATAGGTATTTCCAATGAAGTTGAACAAGTGAACGGTCAAAGAGTTGTAGAATTTTGATTGGTGCGAATTAAACGAAGTACCAAGTTTAGATATTGAATATCTTGAAAGCCATCAAGAAGAGAAATATTGTATCATTTTAATTAAGTGTATCAATTTTGCATGCTGACATATTTGCTGTAAAGCAAGCATTTTGTTTTCTTGTTTATAGCATGATTACGGGGCATTTTGTGTGGAGAAGGTTTTGTAGGCTCGGGAGCGGGGGTGGGAGGGGGGCGAGGTACCAGACCTTCATTTCACATATCCGCTCTGGGAAAAAAGAGAGGGTAATTATCTTACATTTGGAAAAAAAGTACGGGATCAATATTCTACATTTGCCCATATTACAAGCCCACGCGCTCACTCCACTGAGGAGGTAAAAACCAAAGCGCTCATTTTTCTACAACCCCATAAGAAAATAGGGGTCTAAATTTGCACTTTGATTTAGAATACAAGGGTCAAAATTTTGCAGGTATGCGGAAACAGGGGTCATTACCGCGGCGCCTATATACTAGCACTGGTAATGCGAGTATCCTAAGGGGGGGGGGGGGGTGCCAAGGGCTACGAGCTATATATTAACTAGGTCGAAAATGTGTGACATTGGCTCCAAAAGACAACAGATGGTTATATTTACTTGTGGTGACAGAAACCAAATACAGCATCATTTCTCCATAAGCAAATGCTTGAAATATTATATTTAGCACTATCTGTTCATGTTGACCTCGATATACAAAAAATACAACCACTTCTGAAGTTTGATCTAATCATCCGTACACACTTAAAAAACCAACTGTAAATCCTCGGCCAAGGCATTCATACACTGCACCGTAGACAGGCAGACTTGAGTGAAAACTTAAGCTTATGTCATATCTTCATACAAACGCCTTTAAGTGACATATGTAAATGATAATTTCTGACGATACAAACGAGAACTATACAAGCACCATGTTGACAGAGTACCCTCCTCCCCCCCCCCCCCCAGCCCAGCCACATTATTCACATATGTTTTGTACAATGACCCATGTTAAACTCCCTCCCTTGATGCAATACCGAAAACTTGGACTCCTATGATTTTTATATTTTTTACTCAAGCTGACGAGACCAAGATATCTATCACATTAACCCTTTCCCCCTTTAACCGGCCAAAACTGGCTGGTGATCAAATGTCGTCTGCTTCAGTGTTTTCAACTTATTCCAACAGTTGTGAAAAACAATTTGACTGAGAAATGTAGATGAGACTTATCAAGATCACATGCCCCAGGTCAACAGCTTTCCTTGGCGTGGGTTGGACACTTAGTGCCCAACCCATGCCAAGGAACGCTGTTGACTCAGGCTTAATTCAAGGGGGGAAAGGGTTAAATTACAGTGCCATGCTGAGTGCTATCATGACAAGGGCCTGACTTTGACAAACGGCCTAGTCGCTGCTGCTGCAGAAGCCAAGTTTCTCCCAAGTACAAACCACGTGACGGTTACAAAATTATTAAAATTTATAGTTTAAAAACACTTGTAGCGGTATGTGAAGTCTTTTAACGCTGTCAGTGCCTAGGTTTAACAAGTCAACAGCTTTTCCTGCTGCACTTTCGGCGCAATGTGCCCAAAGCGAGCCGAAAAAGCCTTTTCACATGGACCGTTCTTATGTTTTCCTCCTCTATAGGCATGCTGGTACATAAATGAAAGGTCAGTTTACTAGGAATATGAATCTGGTATCGTTATTTTAATTCAAGTTCGATCAACCTTTGTCAATCTTGAAAAGGGTTAAGGCAGTGACTGGGATGTCATGTTCCAGCTGGCAAGAGGACAAAGGCCTCACCGGTCTTTAGAATAGAATTTTGGAAAACAGCAACATACGTTGATGTAAAATGTGTATCTATAATATACGTGTTTTGGGTAACATTTATCACAAATTTGCCGTTAAACAGAAACATCTCCCTGTTTTCTCCAGTGTAGTAGAGGCAATACGGAGCTCGGTCTGCTTTGGAGGCAAAAGACAAACGGATTCCCTTTCGAAATTGCCCCTTGCCTATACATTTTCTCTTGCTATGTCAGTTTGTAAGAACATCTTAGACAGTGCTATATATTTTCCAGTAATTTTCGATCATTTGGTATGCTTAAATATGTTTGTGCTGTGGATAATAAAAAAGTGGCACAAAAATACAGATCTGAAATCATAATATGCAAAGAAAATTTTCTGGGAAGGACTTAAGACGTTAATTGTACAATGTCCAATCAGAGAAGCTGTACTGCATTACCTATTCCCACTGTCCACATTTCAAATCTACGAGAATTGTTTTATATCTCAATAATTTTTGCTTCACCCAGGTAAAAATAAGAAAAAAAAACAGAAACAAGCGTTCGTGTGGAGAAATTTGGATGAAACGGTGATAAATGAAGCTGACACATTGTCTAACAGGACATGTTTGTAAAACATAGAGAAACTAGATGCTTCCCTGCCGTCATTATGTTCGCCTTCGTTACCTTGTTGATAGTGCTAAATGGGGCACTCATGACCCAAATTCACTACAGTGGCCTTGCGACCTTGGAAATTAGGTCTAGGTCATCCTTCTTTAAAGCTGATCTAGCCTAATAGAAGACTGTAAACTTCCACAAAACAAAAGCTCTGGCTCGACAAAAATCTGCAGTTATTATTACAGAAATCTGCAGTTATTATTAAAACAGAAATCCCAATTCAGTAATGTTGTTCCCTAACCTTAGAAATTGACTCCATGTCATCCATTTGAGGACTTTATTTAGCTCTTATAGAATGCTACATCCCTATGCAACATGAATAAGGACTATTACCCTGTGCAATATACAGGTCCTATCATGGGAACTTTTCAAGGTATCGTACGAAACCCAAAACTTACCACAGTAGCTCTGCGACCTTGGAAATGAGATCAAGGTCAGCCACCTTCATACTTCACCTAGTCCTACACCGGAGTATTTGCCTAGACACTATCAAAGTTATGTCTCAAAAAAAAACTTCTTGAGCTATAGTGTGGAAACCACAGTCTCTCTACCGACCTACCGACCGAGCGACATGAGCGAAGCTAAATGCCACGCCTTCTTCGAAGGGGGCATATCAACACTTTATGGTCACACTGTACTACCATTGTTAATATGAAATGATTTAAACATTCATCTAGCAAAACAAGTGGCCACTGAAAGATATGTTTTTCTAAGGACAGGAACTTAATATTCTTCGTCTTGTGTTTAGGTTTTTGTTAGACCTGCCACAGGTTGAAATTTTTTCTTTCATTATCTTTCTGTTTTTATGGAAGATTAATTTGTTGTTCAATTTTCTGATATTTTTTTATTTTTTGTTTTATTTTATTGTTAAAAAAATGTTTTATTTCTTTAGCAGTATTAATTTACTCCACTGGAAAAGCTAAATACTCGTGCACTCTGAACATGCACTTCCAAGTTGTCAAGTTGAGCAATCCCCAAATAGATGGCTCCCCCTTTAAGATCTACTGTAGACTTGCTCAAGTCTCACTGGACTGTCTTCCGTATTTTATTTAAAATCAAATTCATTGCCAAATTAAATTTTAAGTAAACGCACGTCGTGGCTTTACCTAGCTGATTGGCGTGGAACGTGTATATAACCAGATAACATTGACTCCAGAATGATTAGCGCCGGGCGGTCTGCACTGTGTTTCTTATCGCACAGACAAGCGAGCGGTCATAACGCACTCCTCTTCGGAAGCTGTTAATTGAGCTACTGTGTAATGAAGGATTAATTGCAGTGCACCGCGTCAGGCAGAGCGCGTCCGGTGAGACTTGTCAAACTTGCCGGCTTGTCGCTGCTATGAATTATTCATGAGCAGTCAAGCACGTGACAGATTCAAGGCCGTCTCAAATTCCTTGTGTTGACTGTTGTTTATTTACATGCAAGCATGCACATTTTATTGTAGAGAAACGTCAGTTCTTGCCGATGACTATTTCGAGCGGCGTTAAAATGAATATTTTCCTTCTACGATGATTTAAATCAATGACCGGGTCGTTGCTTGTGACAATTTGAATGATGTGACTTTGCAAAACTGCGCAAAAATAGGGTGATTTCATCGTCTCAATCTCGATTTTTTTGTCTCCGCGCCTTGTTGTTTATATCGTTAGAATGCTCAGAACCTTGTCTATTTTAACAACAAGCTCTCCCATTGGCTGAAACAAAAGTATTTTAGCGGGAACCCCTTCAAAACTGCTTCTATTTCAAACAGATGCGTCGTTATTTTAGTCGGAAACTACAAGGGCCCAGAATCGATCACATAGTGTTCGCTGTCAAATCAAAAAGTTTTTCTATCGCTGTTTCGTTCGGTAGAACTCGCTGCCTCGTGTTGTGAAGTATGGCTTGAAAGATGGGTAACATTTGTGCGAACACAAGTAGTTTAAACATATTTTATTCGTAGAATACAGTTGGGAAGGAGGGCAGAGTGACAAGTGACGATTACGGACAATTTATTAAAGCAAGGAACAAAATTTAACGCTGTAAATTGGTGAGAATGATAACATATACTACCACTGTACCAGTCTTTGCGTACAATAGAGTAGAGGGTCCAATTTTTTCACGGAAAGAGAGTAAAATACGCCAGCCGCAGGTAAACATGGCTCGGGTGAAAATACCGCTGCCGCGTGTTTATCATGCTGACAGTTTGTCAGTAACTGTGATAAAGTGTGTTTATGGACTTTTTGTTTAAATTGACAAAAGAGCCACATAGAAATGTAGAGGTCTTACTCAACAAAACTTAAATCATGACGTGGATCATTTTGCATTAATGCAAAAATAAAAAAGTTGTGGCACTGATTTGACTTCTAAGATCCCGCGAAACCCCGGATGTTGTGACGTCACTCCCACCGAATCGATGGTAGTCAAGAGTGGGCTTGTGCAAGTTTGACAAGTCCCTGGTGTCGGCAGCCGGAGGGAGACGGTCAGCTTTGTCTCGCTTGAGTGGCCAGTGACTAGCCATGCATTCATCGAAGGCCACTTTCCACTCGCAATGATAATGGGATTAGAACTGACCAGGACTCAATAGCTGCTACTGTTGAAACTGACACGGCGGCAGTGTCGACAAGTTAAAAAAATAATAATAATAGTAGGACCTACTTAATAACACCGTGTAGTTGGCATAATATTATTCAGTTAACTTTGTGGAGGGGAAAATGTATCGCACTTCTGGGTGGGACCGCGGGATGGGAAAATAGGGACATGCACCAGGGACTTGTGCAAGTCTAGATCTACTGCAGCCAGTGACTGCTGCGCCAGCGGTGAAAACAGACCTGGGCTTTTCTTCATAGGTGCCATCTACTGACTACAGGCGGAACCACCCTCAGAACCAAAACAGCATACAGATTTGCAGTGGTGCAGTTCACAGGTGAATTAAGTATAATTCTATAACCAAAGCAGGTCTAGATTTTTGTCACAATGTTAGTTTATTTGATCATAAATCCCCCGTGCTTTCCATTTCATTTATTAAATCAGCCTTGTGCGTCTGGAAAGAACCATACGTTGTATTCAACGCCATGAGAGACCTCAGATAAGTAATTTCTCTACTACCCATGCAATCGTGGGTAAATATATATGTTTATAACAAGGCATTTGGTTTATATGTATGGCTTTGCTGTTTTCATGAATCCGCCTTTATAGGTAACATATGAAGTTATGTGCTATTGTGTAGTATTCACCCAAAACGTCGACATTAATTACCAAATCCGTTCATTTTATTATTTTATTTATGACATTGTCACCGAAGCAATATGCTGCAATGTCTCCTTTATATTACTGTCCACAAAATTGTTTGAGGATTAATCGCAGTTGTCATTTGCATAGATACATTGAAAAATAGTAGCAATTATAGGGACACCATGTTCAAAGCAGCAAAATCGTACAAAGCTGCATCTTAAAATGCCAGTAAGAATATCAGATGCTTCGTGTATAGGGTGATGCATATGTATAACTAAATACAGATAGCTGGTATAGCTATGTGTCAGAAGTGCCATCAATGACTCAGCCACACTTAGCCAGCAATGCTACAGGATACTGCTGGGCTGTCCCTCGACACACATCGCTGCATGAGGTCTTGGACCGGTAACCTAGGCCTAATGCATTCACATGTTAAAATAGTGATATTTGCTGGCTTATTTCTCCAATTTCAAACATAAGATCACACTTTTCTTCGCATTCTACTTCACGTTTATTCCGATTGCAACACTTTAAAACCAAAACATAGGGGGTCATGTGATTAGATTTTTTTTACACGTGCGTTTATGTACCTTACCTCCCTGATTGACTGTGTCGCGCCAAGTTTGTCTCCAAAAACACACAAAGTTATTAAATGATTTAAAATAGTTCTAGTGTAGCAATGTCTTTCTTACACTCACAGTTGATAAGTATTTTCATATCCAAAATTGTGATGGTACTTAATTTGGGATACTCTACTCCTGTAAACCTGTAATATTAATATCCAGTACACACAAGCAAAGTATTCAGTACTCGATCAAAAGTTATGCATCAGTTGACCTGACCTTGAGAGGTTACTGGTCCAAGACCATGAGGGTTGCTCCGCAAGTGAACCTATGTTGGTATCCTTTATGATGTCGTTAAGGCCACTTATCCCTATGTTCCGAGATTCCACAAGATATCATATATCATGATTGGGTGCCACTTATAGATATGACTAATCAATAAGACTAGTGTTCTTTGATCTGTTTTATTGCATGACGTGCGGCAGATTGTATCTAACTGTTTGCATTGAAGTATTTTGAGGGAGGTTGGTATCATGGATCCTTAGACCTATATAATTAATTAAAAACGCTTTGTTCGTAGCTATAGTGTTGAATGCGGACTCTCCTTCCTTTTCCCTTCCACTGTCTGTATTGCAATTATGTATTACTACCCTGTCTTTGTAGTGGAAGACCAGTCAATAAAGCTTAACTTAGTATATGTATTCTGCAGCTAAACTTGTCAATAATACTGCACATAAATCCTTACTTGATTGGTGATCTGTAAACATACTTTTTTCTTCATATAGCGTGTCAAGCATTTCGTTCTACTACAATGTCTTCAAAAGTAGACTTCCAAGTACTCCAGCTGTTTACGATTGGGTCCAAACCAATGCTCAAAATTTGATTAATTGACCGACTGGCTGAATGACTGACTGACTGGCAGGCTGCTTGGTTTGCTGAGTGACGAACTGACTGATTGGATTGAGTGATTGGCCGATCATCATAAAATTCGTTACAATAACTGCCATCACTGTTCAAATATATCGTGCATCGATGGTGTATATATATATATATATATATATATATATATATATATATATATATATATATATATGTGTGTGTGTGTGTGTGTGTGTGTGTGTGTGCCTGTGTGTGTGTGTGTCTGCGTGCGTGCGTGCGTGTGTGTGCGTGTGTGTGTGTCAGAAAACCTCGAAACTTCGAAACATTATCACACGATTATGTATAGCTGTTATACAGGGGAAAAAATATCCATGATAAGCGTGCATGATACGTACGATGATTTGAATTGTCGACGACGAGTCACCAACATCACCATATTTTTCTTTTGTGTTCCAAGTATCCTGAAGTACGAGTCTACATGTTTCAATCTCCTTTTTACTGTTTTTCAAAACACATGTGTCCAATAATGGAGTCCAGGTATGCCAATCATGTTCTTGAAGTTCCAGTTCTAGCAGTGTTTCCGTCATGTCAGAGGACCCATGAGATTCCTATCCCATGCGAGCACGTATGCCGTATTTATGCTTCCCAGTTCTCGTATCAAAGGAGGAAGTAAATGAAATGACTATCTTTTATTTACTAATCCCAAGTAAACCAAACCAAACCATAGTACTTCTTGACCCCTATCTCTGTGAGTCATCATAAAGTTGGGATGATTTAGTAGGTACAATAACGTACGTTCTAGCAGCATAGAATTAGACGTTAGAAGCTCAACAACAAGGCGGTGACGGGTTCATCATTCCCCTGGGTGACAGTCTACCGCTATGTGGCTGGCGTGTTGAAGATGAACTTACTCCCTTGGATTCAGAGTGAGCTCCATACGTATATGAATTATATGAAACCAGTTTATTGCAGAAATTAAATTGTTACTTAAATGGATGGGAGAGACTGATTATCGCGGCAAACGCAGAAAGAACTAGAAAAGATGATTTGCTGCATAGCAAATCAGTGTGTGTGTCGTCAAAGCATATTGGTATGGCAATGTACAACTAGTCCATTACACAGGAGTACAAGTTGGAATGACATCTATATCTATTATATCTTTGAAGTTATTCATGATTTCAAATTTCTAATGATGCTATGTAGCATAGTTTAAATTGCTACAACTTTTGTTTTTAATTCATTAAGTGGGCAATGGTCAACAACCCCCTAGTAGAAGTTTGAATGACCTCTCTATTTATCATAGTGTTGAAGATATTCAAGATTGAAAATTTCGAATACTGCAAATTAGCATAATTTAAATTGCTACAACTTTTGTTTAAAATTCATTAGATGCACAATGGTCAATAACCCACTAGTAGAAGTTTGGAATGACATCTCTATCTATTATACTTTTGAAGATATTCAAGATTTAAAATTTCAAATGCCCCTAGTTTGCATAATTTTAAACATCTTCATTCCTCTGCATAAATGTCCCGACTCCTTGTATGGAGGCAGAACCATGCCAATTTTGGATTTTCTATGTATAATAGTGTCAGAGAAAAGTGTCGGACAAATTCACAGGTAAAGAAGAAAGAAAGAAAGAAAGAAAGAAAGAAAGAAAGAAAGAAAGAAAGAAAGAAAGAAAGAAAGAAAGAAAGAAAGAAAGAAAGAAAGAAAGAAAGAAAGAAAGAAAGAAAGAAAGAAAGAAAGAAAGAAAGAAAAAGAAAGAATTTCAGGGAAAAAAAACCAGAAAAGTGTGTGTTGACACACGCACCTTAATAAAAGGGACAACATTGCTAAACCTTTTCCTGTATAAAGACCGGTGATTTTAATTGTCGTCTGCCTCATCCATTTTGTTAAATGTTGTACTTTCTCAAATTATTATCAATGGAAATTGGGGGAAGAATGCCAGAATAACATGCCAATCATGAACAGGCTTCGTCGGCGCCGAGGAAAGCTGTTGAATCAGTCCAATAATATATCCGGTTAAGAGTTAAGATTGCAACAGTTTGTCTTGAACATTTCCATCATCTCATAAATGAACCTCATGTCCATAATGTATTTCGCCCTTCTTTCAACCAGTCAAAGGCTACCGATGTGTCGTTTAGTAGATGTCAGCTACTTTATCTTTAAAGTAAAGTTTGAAAGAATACATTTTACTCCCATTTCCGGCTAGACCGACCAGCTTCTGATATGACGTGCATCCAAGTTTTTCCCAGCGAGCTCAGTGGGTGAGCGCCTGGCACACGTCAAGGTAAGATCTTGACGCACAGTCTTATTATGATATACTATGAGATTTGGCCGTGGTGGAAAAAGTGCAGTTTGTCATCGACCTCTAGGTAAAAAGCTTCATGTAAATCCAAAATCATTAAACGAAAATTATTTGAAAACGCACATATTCTTCTCCGACAAACGCGCTTTGTTGACATCGAGGAAAGAAAATATTCTGAGCTGTATTTACATGAGAACTGACACTTGCACATGTGTTACATGCATATAAATTTTGGTGGCTATTAGATTTGTCAGTAACACGCCTGAGTGTACCATATTTATTCGCATATTGAATTGAGATTATCGGACTTTCACAAAGAGAGTAGCCGTGTGTAGAAGTGGGGTAATATTTGTCGCACAAAACGTCTATATATATATATGTATATATATATATATATATATATATATATATATATATATATATATATATATATATATATATATATATATATATATATATATATATATATACATACGTATATAAGTAGAATGGAATCTCCAATTAAGACCACTTCCTTAAAGAGAACATTTCTATATTGAGACCACCAAATTACAGACCCGTTTTGGTTTCTCCGTAAATTATATCCCCTTTAAGACTACTCCCCTGGTAAGACCATATTTTTTCAGTCTGTTATGTGATCTTAGTTGGGAGCTTCCACTGTATATAGGCCTACGCTAATGGGGTAATATCAACGATATAGTGGATTGCTACTAAGCTTAAAATGATTCAATGTGCTGCGCCATTTACCTAATTTTTGCCATGTAGCAAATGACCGAACACTGACCAGTGTCACGACAAGAGATTATGCGAAATTACATCAGATTTATTGCAGCAATTAAATAAATTACAGCATTTGCGTGGATGTCTTTATCAGTTTCCTTCAATAGCACAATAAAGCACCCATCCCAGCTTTACCAATGGACATTTTCTTATGCAACTTGTCACATTCGTTTGCAAGTAGCTGGCCTATCATGCTCAGGACAAAATGCCACAGTTACATCAGCATTAGAGCGACGTTTTTTAAAGCTGCAACGAGGAATAAATAAAACAAGTCGGTATCATTTATCCAGAAGTAAGACTATGGTGTGAAAATGTTAACAACGAGGCAAAAAAAAAAAAAAAATAGAAATTATTCGTAAATCGGACCCCACACCATCCCCACCCCCGCGGTACCGTAAAATGTGTTGTGAAAGGATGAGTTATTTTTCTGCCAAATTGAACCCGTTTTATATATTTATCCTGTTTGATCAACTCGGCAACTGTTTGAGAGAGCTTTCTAGCATTAAAGAACAATGTGTTAATAAAACTAAGAACTCTGACCGTCGTGTGCTCAGTTGACCTTACATTAGCCGGCTGACCTGGTCCTGTGACCTAAGGGCGCGGTCATTATTTACCAGAGGGGGGGGGGGGCTCGGGATATTTGGGGGGGAGGTCACAAAATTTCTCTGCCCCATTAGGGGGGCACAAAAGTACATATGCTGCTAATAGGGGTCATAAAATTGCCCCCCCCCCCCTTGGCGGGGGTGGGCAATTTTACAAATTCATACAACAATAACCAGTATAAGGCTGGCGGGGGGGGGGCACGGAATTCTGCAGACTTGTTGAGGGGGCGCGTAAATTCTTGTCGGTTTTTCGGGGGGGGGCACTAAAACTATGATGATACGCCATCCCAATATCACGAGCCCCCCCCCCCCTAGTAAATAATGACCACTCCCTAAGAAATAATACTGCGAAGTCACATTTCCTTGGGACCAATTTCACTGTTTGCAATATCACAGTCTTCACTCACATAGTTCTGGAGTCAAAAATTTTAATTGATGACTCCAGCAAAAGGAGACCCCCCCCCCCCGAAAAAAGAAGGAAAAAAGAAAAAAAGGTGGAGCTAAATTTTTAGAGGAAATGTGTATTTGGGTAGGGATGCGGGGTCTTTTCTCGGATTAAGGGTGTTATGGTCAGCTGAGCTACGCTTGCGCGACCATCAGGTCGATTCCTTTCGATCTTCCCGAAGAAAATCCTTAAATTTGCAGTTTTACTTTGGATTGTTAGCCGATAATCCATCAAATGTGTGGATAAATATGCCCAAAGTGCATGGATTGGACAGGATCGTGAATATAAGGCGTATGTGAAGACTTTTTGACATGATCCGTGAGTCGTCTTTGTCTTACATCAATATTCGATGCTCGATAGAGATTCAAAGCATATGTGTGGTGTGTACGCCGGTGGATTCACGCAGAAAGATTGGAATTCCTACTGATCTAGGGATGCAATTAGGAGATCCCTTGATACTGTTTACGGTGAAAGTTCTGTTACATTTAATACGCAAACGTGTGATAAGAAGAAACACATGAGAAAAAAGACGCAGAGAACCCTGCTCCCCCATGCTCAGGGAGAGGGTTTTTTTACACGTCGCCGATGCATACAAAAAGTAATCCTAAGCCAACCTGTCATTGAGGCTTTTGTTCTGGCAGTGAAAGACGCTATCACAACCATGTAACACAGACTATCCAACAGGATATACTTCTCCATTTTCAAAATGAGGTAAAGTTAATAAACGATTAAATTGGGAACAATCTTGATAAAACCGCACTGACACTCTAAAGCTACATCAACAGATTGTTGTTTCAGAGGAGCAGGTAAAAAGCACACAGATACACGACAGTTAATAGAGAAATATTGAAAGATTACATCAGGGACGTGCTATAGCACGTCCCTGATTAAATCGTTTGAAAACGACCTCGATGACCTCCAGCAGTACTGGCAGAGGATGAGCTTAAAATTTTACGGTTTGTCCTCTGCAGAGAATAGTTCAGATGATATGGACCAGATGATCAGTGACATACTGTGCAAAGATAACCTAAGTGTGGATCTGCAACTTGAAGAGATTCACGGGAGCCACTATGTTCGACGTAAAAGCTTCTATGACCAAGCGAGGCCAACAATAGCGAAGTTCTCCAGCTACAGGTTCAGAGATCGTATCTTCTAGGCTGAGCGACTTTTCAAGGACAAGAACAACCTCATCACAAAAGATCTTACAAGATCCAATGCCACATTAGCCAACGAGGCGAGATGTTCGAAAAGATTGGGGAAAATTGCGGACACTTGGACTAAGGACGGTCAAATTAAAATTAAGATCGATGACCAGGGTGTGTCACAGGTGATCATAAAAAACAAGACCTTGGAATTTGTGTAAATTGAAAAAACAAGTCTTGAGTGTACCTTACACTTGCTTATCTAAAACTAAAACTTGTAAAAAAAAGAAACTCAACATGTAATAACTTGTACAGAAGAGAACTCACCACTCCCCGAGACATAAGTCCATAAGTGCAACTAAATGGCAGTGGGTATTTAATGAAGGGAACTGTGAAAAACAACCCCGAAACGAGGCAGGGTCAAAATTAAAGTACGTGGGGACCTGGAACACTGAGATCTGCGGCGCTGGGCAGCAGACGAACACCACAGCCACAAATGTGTCCCGGTCGTTATCAAGTGTTTTGTGTGGAAAAATATTGAAATGAGGAGGAACAATCACAACTATTCAACTAAGAGTCAAAAATGCCTGTTCAGTCCAACTTCGGAGTGTCCACTCAATGGATCAATCTACATAGACTTGTAATAAATGAAACATGCCAGCACAAAAATGTTGTTGTGTAACATAACTTCGACCCACATAACCTCGAGTCGAAATCGACAATCCCCAATTAAAAAAACGATTAGCAACCAGTGACTGCAAAGCACAGTGAGCCACGCCTCATGCAATACCAGTAGTTCTTTTACGTCTTTATTTGTTGGAATCCGGAGATCTCCATGTCGCAGTCTGTCTGTATATTGGGAAGGAAAGTGAGATAATGCAATGATATCAAAGGAATCAGTCTATGAAGCTACCCCGCAGCTTATTGGCTGGTAGACTGCGTATGTTGGCGTGACAGATCGTTAAGTCGAGGGAAACGGCGTCCGGGCCCGGATTGGGATGTACGTCAACACATCAAATAGTAAAATTGCACCATTACAGAAAGTATAATGGAGCGTTCCACCAACTAGCTTGTTCAAATTATAAAGTTTAGCCAAGGCTAGTATGTCCATTCCTGATTAACGCGTCCTTGTAGGAACGTACTTCGCAGCAGGGAGCAACATACACAAGCAGATTACGAAATAGGATAATAGTGGACAAGGTAGCATGATTTCTTCCAAAATGCTTTCCCTATCAAAAATAAGATAAGAGATAGGTTGACAAGCTGTCGAAAGTTTCAGAGTTTTTGACTCCATAAGTGGCACTGTGTCTTACTGGTCAGACCTATTTAGTGACACGTGTAAACAATTTTTTCCGTTCCGAGAGGTCACCATTCGGCCCAGGGACAAGCCTTGGATCACCTGTAGTATCAAGAGGCTAATAAGGCAGCGCAATCGCGCGTGGAATAGGTATAAATGCCAGACACAAAAGCCTCGGCCTCACACGCTCCTCACTACTCAAAATAATGAACGCCTCTTCCATCTATACAAACGGAAACGTAACTGTACAGTTAACACTATTAAAAAAATCCATTCGTCTTTACTTTAGCAAACTCCGATCTGAACTAGACTCAAGAGAGATAAACCCCAAAAGATGGTGGAACCTTAGTAAATCTATTCTCGGTCAAAAACTCTACCAAAACATTCCAACTCTTATTGACGATGGAAGGAATATTTCATCCGACATAGAGAAGTCTGTGACATCCAACAGGTATCTTGCTGATCAGTGCAACACCCCACATGATGATAATCCTCTGAAATCTGTTAGAATGACTTTCTCAGCTAAACGACACAAGCCACATCATGCTCCCCAACTTCTTGGAAACATACCGATACCTGAGGGTACTCTACATGCACATCTTTGAATTACACTTTCAAGTAATTTGTCATGGCACCAGCACATAACACGCATTGTTAATAAAGCCATCCAACGACTGGCACGTCTACGCAGATACAAACTCTCCCGCCAGACTCTCATACGGTTGTATAGCACTATGATTCGTCGTATCCTCGAATATGGGTGTGTCCTATTTGACAATTGCACTGTAAACCTATCACAATCTATAGAAGCTGTGCAGTATGAGGCAGCCAGGATCTGTCGCGGCGCAACTAGATAAACTCCACGTGTCTTACTTCTCAAAGAGCTTGAATGGCAAGCTCTGGCAAATCGACGGAAATACTTTAAACTTATTCTTTTCTTTAAAATGTATAATTGGTTGAATCCACAATACCTGCACGATCTCGTTCCTAGTGATGTTGCACTCAGTACTGGTCGCTTATTGAGAAAGCGTACTGCATTACGGCAAATTAGATTTACCACCAATCGCTTCGGCGATTCATTTCTCCCATCTGCTGTCAAATTATGGAATAATCTCCCGGTTGATGCTCGTGGCACCGATTCCCTGCCGCAGTTCAAATCTAAATTAAATCTATTACTCTTAACTATCGACAAAAGCCCTCATACTTTAAACATGGAAATCGTTTCCTTAACAGATGCCATACGCAGCTACGTCTTAACTTCTCTGTTTTAAATACCCATCTATATCATTTCAATATCCTTCCAGCCTCAACGTGTGCATGCTCTCATCCTATCGAATAGACGAAACATTGCCCTTTGTTCTGCCCCAAGTTCACTGTGCAAAGGGTCCGTCTTCTGAGCACTGCGTGCCACTTACTCGCTCCAGGTGTAAATCCGACTCTAATAGTTCAGTGCTCTAGTGATACTTTATTAACCATTCTCTTGAAAAGTAGTGATGATTTGCCTGACATCTTTGAGGCTGTTCAGACATTCATTTCAGAATCCAGACGTTTTATTTACTAATTTGGTATATGACATAATTATAAGTCTCCATTATTTGGCACCAATTGCATTTTTTCTGTACAAGCTGTGAATCCAGTCTTCTGTTCCCGTCCACTGTGTATTGTATATATTCCTGTGCGCCCTTTAATATACTGGGGAGCCTTCGGATTAGCCTCTGTATACTATTAGGCAATCCAGAGAAAATAAATATGTTTATAATAATAATAAAGTAGTCGGATGCAAAATTTCAGGGAGTAGTACAAACATCTTGTGATAATCATGAAAAAGACTGCATATTTTTCATCGTTTTTAAAGGCTATACAGCTAATCAAATATGTTTCAATTAAGGTCACCGCATCTTTTGATCTATAACAACATTTCAACCACTCGGCAATCGAGTGCCTTTTCAAGACATAAATATCCGATTCGCGTGAAACCATAAAAAGACACACTGACAAAAAAAATGAGGCATATCTTGCTTATAAATACAGTCATCTTATGATGTACTATAATTGTTAGATATTTTGATGGTATATACCAGTTTAGCGTTAACACTTTGTATTGGGAGGTAAGAGTTTTCATTTTAATTTGGGGCATAGCTATAGTGCAAACACATACCATGTAACTATTATTTTTTTGTAAACAGCACAAAACATTAGCGTGTGAACGCTTTGTATTGCCGGTTCTGTGCAAGTCACAGAGGTGACATACATAACAAATCAATGGACGATGCTTGGGCAGGTAAATTACATTCCTAACAAACGCCATTTACAGGGGATTATTTTGTTACTCGGACACCCTGTTTACACAATATATGATGCACAGTGAGCCACGCCTCCTCCAATACCAGTAGTTCTTTTGTCTCATTATTTGATGGAATCTGGCTTTTGTCTACAGGCCTCAAAACTTGACTGTTTGTTTTTGGAAGTAGCTACAAGACAGTGTGGACCATACCAAAAGGGCCAATATTGATAAATTGTAATTCTTGGTGATCCGACCCAAGTATCAATCATGGCCATAAATTATTTAAATTCTGTACTTCTAATTTGCTCACTCTACATATTAATGCGCCAACCAGAATCACTGAAACCTCATCGATATGTCTGAATCAAATCATTACAAAAATGCCAAATTTTGTTCACGATGTGAAAGTGTCCGCGCCTTTGGCAAATTGCGACCACTGTCTTGTGAGCTCAAACTTTCTCCTTAGACGAAGGAGGCCTGCAGTTCTCTCCAGGTTAGTCTGGTAATTATAATAAAACACATTTTGATACTGTTAGAGACAATTTATCGCAATGTAAATGGGATGCTTGTTTTGATTTCGACAATATTGATACTATATGTGAAAAGTGGGCTGAGACCTTTCTGGCAGCGACAAAGAATTGTGTATAGAGCCGCACAGTTACAATAAGACAAGGTGATGCTGCATGGCACACATCCCCACTTCATTTAATGCGAAGCGAGAGGTGGAACGCAACCATCACTCGGCCCATACTTTAGGCAGCAAAAAAACAAATATATTCATGGCTTAAGACATACAGAAAACGATTACTATTATCATCTGGCCGAATCAATAAGTAATACCAAACAAAAGGAAAAAAACGCTGGTGGCAAACTTTTAAATTCCTTCTGAACACAAACGAAGTCTCTGATATTCCGGCGCAAATGCATGAAAACTAAACTTTCACAGACAACAAAGCAAAACCTCAAACTTTAAATGATTTCTCCATTAACCAAACCAGGGTTAACGACACGAATTTTACACCACCAGCACAACTGAATAGCATTCCTAGTAAACTAGAAAGCATCACCGTCACGAGTAACAAGGTATATTAAAAAGCCTGGATATTTGTAAAGCAAACGGCCCTGACGGTATAAGTGCACGCTTGCTCAAAGAGGGAGCTCCATCTAAATCAGATTTTTTGGCAAAACTGTTTAACACCTCCTTGACCAAATATAAATTTCTGGCCAACTGAAAACGACCAACGTGGTTCCAATATCTAAAAAGAAGGATCACCAAACCACTGCAATAATTACTTATCCATGTCTTTATTGAATTTTAAGTTAGGTTTTCGAAAACGTAGTTTTCAAACACGTGTTATATTTCTTTTGTGATAACGCCGTTTGATCAGAATTTCATTCTGGGTTCATACTAGATGATAGCGCGGTCAATCAACATGTGCTGTCATGTCATCGCTTTTGTGGAGCAGTAGACCTTCAGAAAGATGCTAGAGTAGTATTTTGCGACACAACTAAAGCTTTCGACCGCGTCTATCACCCAGGTCTCTGACACAAATTACGCAATTCTGGTATAAGAGAACCGTTCTTGCAGTGGTTTGGCTATGACCTGGAAGGACGTATGCAGAGGTCGTTGCACGTAGAACACGTCTAAATGGGGGTCATGTCAATGCGGACGTTCCTCATGGTTCTGTTTTTGGTCCATTTTTATTTCTTATATACATTGGCGACATTGTTGATATAGTACAATCATCTATACGGCTTTTAACCGGCGATACACTTTTTATTAGGGTAGAAGTTGCCACTGCGGCGACAGTTATCCTCAATATATATCTGCGTGAAGTGAAGGATTGGTTGCTGCAGTGGTTAGTGTATTTTAACCCCAAGGAAGCAAGTAGAGAGGTTTTTTTTTTTTTTTGGGTTTGTTTTTTTGGTTTGTTTTTTTTTTTTTAAGGCAAAATTCTTCACAATATCCCAAGTTATTATTTGTGAGCCAAAACAATTAATGACAGAATCTGAACATAAACATCCGGGCTTAATCTTCTGTTCTTACTTGGACTTGGGTTAAGTCACATAAAAGAACTAACGACTACATGTATGAAAATGGTTAATATTATCGAATATTTACACTGTCACCTTGAAAGAAGATCCCTGGATGTTATTTACCTTTCGTTTAGAAGACCCCTTTCTACAATATGGTTCTACAGTCTGAGACAACTGCACTTTACAGAAATCTCAGCAATTAGCAAATATTCAATTAGCTGCAGCAAGAATTATAACTGGAACGACTCCCGGAACTAATCACAATCTATTATGTGAAGAAACCAGTTTTGAAAAACTTCCGGTACGACGGAAAAAAGCAAACTGGTACTCTTTTTCAAAATTATTTACCGGGCCACACCACAATACTCGCGCACCATTATTCCTGATCCTGTCAACGAAAGAAATAGATATAATGTAAGATCAGGGAGAATTCTGTCACTTTTTCGTTCACAAACAACTTGTTTGACTTGCCATTGTTTCCTCCAACTATACGTTTGTGGAACAATTTATGCGAAAATGTAAGAAATTCTGAGAATTTGTATCAGTTCCAGGTAAAATTTAAAAAAAAAAAAAAAAAAAACTCTTCTATCGAAGGGAAAAAAACCTGATTTATCCCATGTGCGTTTGCGCATAGGCTGCCGCAGTGAGAACTTTGATATCTTTGAAAATGGTTTGACAGAAACTCCCATGTGTGCCTGTGGTAATGGAAGCGAAGATGTATTTCATTTTTTTTGGGGGGGGGGTGTTCCTCTTAAATAAAACCAGTAGAAATGTCCAGCATACAAAAGTAATTATTTTTGCACCCTTTATAGTTTCAACTCTATTATATGGCTCCAAAACATGCACATCCCAGCAAAACGAAGCGATTTTTATGCAGTCCATAATTACATCATGGCAGCAGGCAGACTGGGAGCAGTCGCTCAGGCCTTGGTACAGGATACTCAATGAGTTCACACTACACGATCTATTGGTTTGCTGGAGAGGCGGAGTACTTCAAATCCCCGTTCCCTATCGGTGTCGTTCCGTGATGTCTCCTCTCCTGTATTAACGTCAGTGATAAGCCAGTTTTTTGCCTCCCGCTTTCTCTGTGTGCAAGAGGGATTTTTATAGGCCATCGCCCTGCTTCCTGATTGTATTTTTTTAAATGAAAAATATATTTAAGCCAATGGTCAAATGAGCTTTGCCTGACAGAGGATGTCAAGAAGGTTATAATATTCCTACAATGGCATGCTGATATATGTACACAGCCTAAGGAGTAACGAAAATTACAAAAAGAAAGAAAGAAAATATATGAAAAATATGCATATATATATATATATATATATATATATATATATATATATATATATATATATATATATATATATATATATATATATATATATATATATATATATATGTATATATATATATATATATATATATATATATATTTATATATATATAATATTTGCAGGCAATTTATTATCGTTGCTGGACAGACATTGGTGATCATACATGTGCAGGCACTGTGACCTTCGGTCAGGGCGTGTACAGTAGTATCTGAAACATGTCCATGCTGGACATGGACATATTTATGTCTGCTTTCCACTTGCCCACTAAATAGACCATGGAGGCACCATTATCAGAGACTAATTGTGAAATATACAGTATAAGGAATTTGAGGCCTTCTCCCATCACTCCTCTTTCTTGACGTTTGATTTTTATTACGTCAAGGGACAACAAGTAAGCAACAGTCTCATGGGAGTAGAAACCCAAGTGGGCGAATGTGAACTCCCGTAACACAATATTATAATGCGTAAAAAGTTACAAAGTATGCTTTAGACAGTGCCGACACATATACAATATCCAAGACACACTAAAATTAAGTAATACGTCAAATTAAGTAAGCCTTTAAATTGGATTTAAATACAGATATAGAGGGTAAAAATCTGATATTTAATGGAATATTGTTCCACAGTAACACACCATGATATCTTGTCCGGCAAAGTTGTTGTATATTAATTGATTTGGACAAATCTAAGCAGCCTGAGCTTGACAAAATCAGTAAAGCATGTGCATGAAATTCAGAGCTGTTAACTGCATGCGCTAATTCATTTTGTATATTAAAAAGTTTTTCTACATTAGACGGATAGTTGGCAGTTCAAAAAACATTCCAGTTCAGTATATATGGGTAGGCTAATATATCATATAGTTTACTTAAAATATGGTTAACTGATTTCCTTCTGATCTTTTCAAAAATTCCTATTATTTTAGTGTGCTTATTTGATCTATTTACGTATGATATTTTCCATTTAATATATTATCGTACAAAACGACAAGAAATTTACAAGAAACTAATTGTTCCAAAGCTTTAATTCTTACTTCAATTGGAAAACTTGTAATACTGTTACCATAATTTAGTACTAAATGTCATATAATCAGTTTTATCTTAACTGGCACATAACTTTTCGGAATTAAACTAGTCTGGACATTATTCGTTGTCATATTTACATTGGTAATCAAAATATCCAAATTACGTCTTGTGAAAAATAAACTACTATCACCTGCAAATAAGAGAATAAATATATTTTCAAATAAAGTTCTTAGGTCATTCACGTGAAATCTCTATTTGAAAACAAAGAAGAAGAGGGTCTAATACTGACCTTTGTGGAAGTCCACCAACTATTCCAGTTTATCTGAATCTTCTTTCATAAAGCATAAATATTGTTTTCGTTTTGATGTAACTGCTTAACCAATTATGTGCAGATCCACGTATACCGCAATCAGATAATTTGAATAGAAGAACTTCATGATTTACAATGTGAAAGGCTTTAGACAGATCCAGGAATAAAATGATTGCAACATGTCTGTCCAATGCATTTGTCACTGTGCCAGCAAGGCAAATAACTGCCATCTCAGTACTGTATTTTTTACGGAGGCCAAATTTAAAATCATACAAAACTGCTTTTTAATGGGAGACATTCATATTTAACTCATTCCTGCTCACTTCCTGTGCTGCCAGGGCAACAGACTGATGCATCCACCATGATCAGGGCAGATTTGTGTTATATACTACATAAACATCCATAAATAACACCTTTTCAAGCACAAGAGTGCTCACTTCTAATCAATTTAGGCATCCTTTATGTTTCAAATATATGTTAAAACATTTTCTTAAGATTATTATGTGTTCTTTTTGTTTATTTTATTGAGAAAGTACATTTTACCATGCTAAATATATGGATCTGCCCTGATGCAGA
Organism: Hermodice carunculata; assembly: GCA_964020975.1. Lineage (NCBI taxonomy): Eukaryota > Metazoa > Annelida > Polychaeta > Eunicida > Amphinomidae > Hermodice > Hermodice carunculata. The sequence goes on from CAXHWN010001509.1 coordinate 38,570, forward strand.
TGAATAAGTTGTCAGCCCTTTTTTGCTCAATAGCTGTTAGAGCAGGACTGCATCTGAATATGAAAACATCCTATTCTAGATAAGAGATGAATAAGTTGTCAGCCACCTTTTCAAATTTTTAGACAAGAAAGAATATAATAAAGTTGGTCGAAACTTTGTTAACAGCTGAAGGTCTCCTTTTTTACAATGAATAATTTAAGCCAATTTCATGTCATCTTGGAAAATACCTGACGCTAGTGATAGGCTATACGTAAGTGATAAGAGAATACCAGAACTGACATACTTAACAACTTTTGGATTTATATTATCACAACATGGTGAAAAATTTCTCAAATAACATATTACCATTCGTATATCACCTTGATTGCAGGGAAAAAATTTAAAAAATATGAATATTTACCTTTCAAAACTGAAACGGGTTTTACTCCTAGATGGAATCGTTTATCCTACATTTGGACCTACGTTAACAATCAAGAGAACTGCGACAATAATGTGCTCAGCTAAACTCATATGCACAGACTGTTGTTGACCTGTGAACTTCAGAGTGTCATCAAAGTCAACTTTGTTTTAGACCACCATCAATGTTGTCAACATACATATATCCCCTTACCGATTTTTCCAAATTTTGATACCTTGTTGAAAATCAGAAAATGAGAGGACCACAATGTAGTAAACAAATTCGGTAGAGATCAAGTCCACGTACATTTACACTAAATCTGAAGAGGGTCCAACTAACCGTTTGGGCAAAAATCAAGACATGTGCAAACAAACAAAAGTGTTTTAAAAAAGCGAAAAATAATCGCAGCGCCACCTGGTGAAAAAATAAGCTCTAGAGGTTCCCAGACGTGTCTCTATGCAATTTCTGAGCAATCGGCCGCTCGGTCATTTCGGAGAAGAGTTTTTAAGATTTCGCCAAAAATGGCACAAAAAAATCTTTAAAATTCCAAAATTCGCTGGAGCGTTACCATTTCAACACAGTTGGTTAAGACACACCCAAAGTACAACCCAACCAGGTTTGAAGTGAATCTGGTGGACGGTTTCGGAGAGGAAATCAAAAATGTGACTAACCATCCCAATCCCCATTGTAAAGCATTAATCAAAGCAAATTTATGCGTTAACCGATGTTCAATGTTTAGCAATAGACTTTGAACCTGTATAAAATGAATGTGTATATCATTCATCTTACACTTATGAGGTATTTGCGTACCAAATTTAAGCAAAATCTGTCAAACATGAACCACACAAAGGATCGACGGACAACCCAAAAACATAATAATAACTTCAACCGTGTTGATCGTTATAACGCCTAATTCAGTCAGATAAAGCCAGTGTAAGTATGAAAGTATGATTGAACCACGGTTTTAACCCCATTTCGTAGGTACCCCTTTGTGAAGGTGTAGTTTTCCGATTATCATCATCAACATCACCATTGTTGTTGTTATTGTTATTATTATTACTATCATCATCATCATCATCATCATCATCATCATCATCATCATCATCACCAATATTATTATTATTATTATTATTATTATTATTATTATTATTATTATTATTATTATTATTATTATTATTATTATTATTATTATTATTATTGCTGCCTCCCCCCCCCCCCCCGAAAGCATATATGTCCCTGTCCACAAGCCATCCAGAGAATACAATGTGGTAAATTCGGATGAAAACGGTTGAAGTTGGGGAAAAACACATTCCCCATAGGTGGGTAATGATCCAAAAACCTTGAATCTCATCTTTTTAAAGGAATACAGAGTAGAAAAATGACCTTGTGTATTATAGAACTTTATGTCAAACTGTCAGAAATTATTGGTCGAGTAAGAAGGAAAACCCAGTTCAATAATCAAGCTCCTTTAAATTAGTACGAAGGAAGGGAATTGACATGTTGACATGATAGAATGACATATTATATTTTCCTTGTTGTATTTATCTAATATTGTAATCTGGGTTAAGCATACATACACACACATACAGCGAGCAAATCGTTCGACATTTTGAACTGTATTGGTAATACTACAACAGGCGACTTCAAATCATAAATTTATGGTAGAATACTACTGTGTTTGTGGCAACCCCTGTTGAAAATGCACAACAAAACCTGTTGTTTTGTCCCAAATTTACAACTCCCTCCCTCTCTCTCTCTCTCTCTCTCGATGGAGGGAGGGAGGGAGGGAGCGACGAGTGGATAGATAGATAGATAGATAGATAGATAGATAGATAGATAGATAGATAGATAGATAGATAGATAGATAGATAGATAGATAGATAGATAGATAGATAGATAGATAGATAGATAGATAGATAGATAGATAGATAGATAGATAGATAGATAGATAGATAGATAGATAGATAGATAACTGGCAAGAGCCAATGATTCTTGTAATTGTCTTTGAAACATATACCGTAGCATGTGTAATTCTTCCTACGAAAATCATCGCTCTGTGCAGACATGTCACTCATGTGATGTCTTGCCATGCAGAAATTTATTTCTCTATTGTACGAAAACATATCATCTAACACATCAAATAAGATATTTCCTCTGAACCTCGAACAAAAAATGATGATGTACTCCGAAAAAAATTTTTTTTTGAAAACTTCCGCGTTTTTAACGTAGAAAACAATAACTGACAAAAGTCCTCTATAACAAACCGTTGAGTTGAAATAAGTCTTGAATATGATGCCTCAATACAATCATAAAAATGTTGAAAAACAAAGAATTTGTGACTTTATGACTAGGGCCAAAGGCGTTCCACTGCAAATACCCCGTTCTTCGTTTATTAAGAGTTAGAACAGTTCAGGCGCATGTTCTTTGAAATATTGTTAAATGCGGTGGGTAAATATAGATTTCTATAAGACACCAGACTACACTCGCACTGCATTAGCTCTTTCCGTTCCCAGTTTTGGACTGAGTTCACAAACTTACTAGGCGCGCTTTGGGCGCAATGCGCAATACACCCAAAGTGCTCTGATGAAAGCTGTTGACCTGGAGAATCATATCATATGTAACACTTTGGATATTGCTGTTTGAATGAAAGGTTTTTTTTTTTTTCTTTTTCAAGAAACATGAATCTAGCATCTTTACTATATTTAGAGCAGTTCATATTAGGTAGTTCGACTTTAGTGGCAGTTGGCAAGCCAAGTGCCGGAAGTTCCATAACAAACCGGAGACTAACTAGCTCTCAGATAAACTTTGTTACCGAAGCTAATATGTGTAACCTGTCTGATTATTTACTTCCTGTCACAACTGCGAAAGTCGGCTGTCGCGTTTATCCGCTCCGTGAATGTAGTTCGACGGGCTTTTTTTTCTTTTAATTTCCTTTTCACGGAATTTATTGAACTGGAATCCCAAAGCCGTAGTGACTTTATTTCTAGACATTCATAACAGCTGCCTCCTCGTTGTCAAAAACAAATAATAGATCTGGATACTCAAAAAGCCAAGTTGATATTTCGGACAAGCCGGCCACGGGCAGGATGTGGGTCTAATGCCATGCAACACACGGAGGGACCTCCCCCACCCCCACCCCCATTGAATAAAGTTTTTGCCTGACCAGTACCATTTTTTGATAAATTTGCTGATTATTTTCTTGAAAATAGCCCAACAGAAGCTTTAACATACATATGGCTAATACTAAGGGGAATTTTGCTTACTTAAAGGTAAAAGTTTACCAAAAACATATTTCTTGATGGTTTTAAGTTTGCCCTCTGATATTTTCCATGGTTAGTCACTAGAATTTATGCGCAATGACCTTTGACTTAATTAGAGGTCAAAAGTTGACTGAGCATGCGCGGCTGGATGAGGTGGTAATTTAGCTTATAGACCACAGGAGAGTTTTGCAGAATCTTTCCCTGCTAAAGGTGGACCACAACAGATGCAAAAATTAAAGTGCAAAGACAAGCATAATTGGTATTTGTAACGGAATTTTGGCTTATTTTGAAGATGTTCATAATAAAGCCATCAATCTTGTGCTATTATGCTCTCAAACCACGTATCTGCAAACGTACAAGGCATTTTTTATAAAAGTAATCGATTTTACAAGATGCTAAAAAACAGCTGTATTTTAATGCGAAATTCTTAATGTTTATGCGCATAAAAAACAGATATCGCCTTTAAGGAGTTTATTGAGTAAAGTAGCTTTTGTCTGAATGAATGAAGAGAACCAGTTCTAGAGATATATGTCCTTGTGAAAAGGCAACTTGGTACAGATACCTATTGCTTGTATCACGATCTTAAGGTCAACACAGTCCACTGATCACCATGTTAGCATTAAATGCATTTTTTGCTCATTTATACGGACTGTATTGGCAATAAAACACACAAATTAGGACACATGATAGCTATCACATGTGTCTGCTAAAATGTCTTAAAATCTCAATATGAACAAAATTATCTAAAACTGATTGTAAAATACTTTAAAATCGTTCGCACATGTTATTCATCCATTATTATCAGCTTGCTATAAAGTTGAGTTGTTTTAAGGCATTGCGAAACCTCTTTGCCAATCTTGTGTCACTTATCATGTTTTCATGGGCTTTATCCTAAGTATCGCCCGTGACAATTATCTCTTTTGCTGCCGCTTCGTAAAAAATCAATGTGCTCTAAACTATTTAAAAAGACACTGGATTCATATTCCTTGTAAATGCCTTTTAATTGGGTACCAGCATGCCTGTAGTTGTATAGACCATAAGGATAGGCCAGGTTAACAGCTTTCCTTGGGGGATTTTTGCGCGTGGCCCCTAAGCGCATCAAGGTAACGCTATTCGGACAAACAGCATCAGACTCAAGCGCATTTGCACACAAAAACATGTTCGCCTCTTGGATACAACTACTACTACTACTACTACTACTACTACTACTACTACTACTACTACTACTACTACTACTACTACTGCTACTACTACTACTACTTCTGCTGCTACTACTACTGCACCTACTACTACTACTACTAATAATAATAATAATAATAATAATAATAATAACAATAATAATAATAATAATAATAATAATAATAATAATAATAATAATAATAATAATAATAATAATAATAATAATAATAATAAAGAATGGTATATTGCTATTCAGTGTCAGCGAAATTTTAACTTTCATGCAAGAAGCCATTATCCTAGCATTCACAAATGACTTCACAAAGCTACGCGTTAAACGTTCAGTACAGGAACGATTACCCCGGGTTAATCTTGCCGCACTTTTTCACTAGATGTTGAATTGGTATGACTGTGGCTACAATTAATATAATTTTCTACAATTTTGTGACCTAGAGCATATTGGCATAAGGTATTCTGCAGCTATGTGACTAAACATATTATGTCCAGAGGAAGCCCTGCTTATTTCGAAGTGCGGATTAAGTTTATTGTAGTGCTTTGCCTGCGCGTCGATGAAATTGATTGGCCACGTTTTTTGTTTAAGTAAGTGCAATGTCAATGTTTTGTGAGTTACATTGTTTTATCCTGTGATTATAAATGTTAGCCAACCTACGAGAATCGAATGACAGATCTTAACACCTAAAGAGCCAACCCTGGAAAACCAAATTGGACTTTTTGCACTTGATTTTTTTCTGTTTGCGAGACTCTATAAGATTTCAACAATACAGCACGTGGAAGTTGTGTGCTTGAGGTATTAGCAAAAAGTAATTTCTATTGAAGCAGGGACGAAGACTAGGCCAACTCTGACATGGGCATACTGAGATGAAAGAAAGCTAATAAATCTGTCCAGAATTCCCCATTTAGAAAAATAATCCTATACCTATTGCGGGTTTCAGATTTCCTTATGTCTTTACAACGACACGCAATTTTTGGCTGACACCAAAAAGTTAGTTCAAAACAGATTGATTGACTTTCTTTTTTCTTAAAAGTCTGATCAAGAAAAAAGGAAGTCTCCCTGTGTAACCTCCATGTCACCCGCAATATTATTCTGCATCTGAACACTTTGTTCATTTATGAATATATTTTACTCATTAATGGCCTTGCCTATTAAACAGCTGATATTTTGTAAAAGTTTGGCCTGGATACCGGCACTATCAGATCCTTAACGGGAACCAGGTTATTCTGCAGATGCATCTTGTAAAGCATCCGATACCACAACGCCCATACACCCTGAATTATAGGGTACACCAAAATGGATCTGGTCAAGCAGCAAGTGAGGAGAGAAGTGTTGCTACAGTGAGAGTGGAATGCTTGCCTGTGCAGACAGCAGCTGCCTTATATATGGCCCATTTACAGGCAATATATATTAAGAAACCCAGCCTCTGCTGCCATATTGCCATTGCATCAGGACCTACTTTATCTACCGACTCCTGCAAAAATTTCATAACAACATATATCCACCTCCTACTGTCTTAGCCGTTATAAGATATTAATTTATCCGTTTAGTTAAAGCACAGATTTACTTCATCAAGCCAATATTTGCTGAGATAACAACTTCAGACGTTTGTGCTTTTGGAGTGTTTTCCCCAGACATCACTCAGTGCTGAAAATAGGCCAGCATCTTTTCATGCCGCTGGTTGTAAGAGTGACTTAACTGACAAGAACTGAACCAACATAACACAGTTATGATTGACTTAGACAGAGAACATGTACGTGGAACAAGCTCACTTTTTATACATGATTCAAATGACCAAAAGACAAATTTGAGGACCTAAAATATCCAGTACCAGGAATATACACAAAGCAGGTTGGGGGAATATATAAACATGAAATGGGTCCAAAAAGGCCCATATATATCCATGAAAATGACACCACTTGTTACTGGGCCAAGTTGAAACCAACCACAGCTTTGTATGCTTAGTACACTGACTGACAGGCAGAATATAGGGCCTCCACATACAAATACATATTGACAAACAAACAGCCAAAGGAAAAATACAGTTGTTTAGAAGAATATATGTAGATGGGCTGCAACCACATTTTGAATCCAAAGCAAAAGATGTGTCTTAATTAATGTTGCACAATAGCGCCATTGGTTAAAAGGTCCATAAAATACGGGTTGCATTAAAAATGTGACACAATTCTTATTAGGAATAACTTACATTGCGATGATAATATGCTTGCCAGACTGAGTGCATATATACTTAGTTTACCATTTGTTCATTATTTTTTGATGAATGAAATTAGTTTCATACTTAAACATCGTGTTCATTGTCTTTTCTTCCTCATTATGCAGTATTTTCTGCTGCATGTATTTGCCTGGAAGGCCACACCTAATAATTTTTTATATTTTACCGGATTTCTATTGATTATCCCTTCCCGAGCTTTCACGAATGTTTCTTTTAAAAAGAAGAGTTGTTTTGAATTATCGTGGCAAGGTCCACTTAGTAGATGGCGCTGCAGTTCCTTCCGTGGTTTCGGGCATACATGAAAGTCAACGAGTGGTACTTCTGATTTTCAATCTGACACAAAGATTACGGGACAGTGTTATGTCAAGAAGGAAGAATAGTGCAACATATTCATGTAAAACGTTAAATAGCTTGGATTTTGCTTCGATCTTTGACACCCTTCTTCTTTTAGATTGAAACCTCCACTGCAAACGTATTTCATATTCCATTGTGTTTTTCGGTGCACAGCAAAATTCTGGCCACGGAGGCATATACTTTTTATGAGAAACATTTGGCATAGTTTTGCCGATCACTGTGTGGATTTTAAGGACAAAAAACCCTCAGCTACTTTTAAAAAGTGCACCGGAATGCGCACACAGACATAAACTGGGTTGTGGAAGTAGACCTGGCTTTAAATCATCCATTAGTAGTGGCTGGCCTACATATGCATTTTTAGTCAAATATAGTGACACAGCTGTACTGAAAGGTCGTGTTTATCATTTCTGTTTGTGAACATAGACATATCGTTTTCCCAATATACTTTATTTCTGTCCCATTGTTCCACTCATTTTTTCTGTCGTATTGAAGTCACACACGCAGTAGTTCGGTTCAAATTTTACTTGCCTGTAACATCTACAGTGAAGTTTTGCATGTCGTTCAGAACAATCAAGATTTTGAAAATCACGCATTTCAGAACTATTAGAAATGTCAGCGCTTCTGGCTTTTGATCTGTTCAACATACAGGTACAGATGTTGGTGCTTTGGATGTGTTTGTTGGGCTCATGTACATCTTATAAAAAATATTATACCAACTCCAGAATTAAAGTGTATATTAATCAGAGGCACAGGAAATTTTAAAGTTGAATCTCGTGAATTTCTTGCAAACTTTAAAACATACAAGCGCCATGTGAACTTCAATTTGCACGTTTGCGCCAAACATGCATCCAATGAAATGAAACTCGAAGATGCATTTACCCTAATTAATTATACTTTGTAACTTAAATGTTGAATGTCTTCAAAAGTATTACAGACAAAAGTTTCAATCTATTTTCAATTTATATGAATGTCCTATAGGCGCATCCAATTAAATGGAATTGACAGTTATAGAAATTTAATTTATGATACTTATGCACAAGTATAAAACTTGAATGTTGCATTTCTTCGAAAGTAATAATTATAGATAAAAGTGCAAACCAACTTTAATTTATAGGTTTGTGTTATAGGTGCATCCAATGAAAGGAAAGTGATAGTTGTAAATTTGAATTTATGCCAATTAGACATACTTCCGATCCTTGAATGATGAACACCTTTCAAGCTATTTGGGATACAAGTATCAATCCAACTTCAACTCAGTGGTTTGTGAAGAATGTTGTAGAATATCAATTTATGCTAATTAGGTACGCTTGCAATATTTATATGCTTGACCATTTCAAAAGTAATTCAAATGAAAGGGCTGATCAAATTTAGTTCAAATGATGGTGTTCACGGGATATTTGGTTATTATTGAATGAAAGTTTAACCATTTTAAATTTTGCTGATTTTCAAGGTACCCAGACAGATTTGGTGTCAAACAAAAATCATATTTTTGAAAATT
>CAXHWN010001509.1:52500-75289 GCA_964020975.1 Hermodice carunculata
GTACATGGATGGGTTAAAGAGTGTATGAGAGCTGCACTTTCAGCAGGTGTAAGAGCCGCCGATGAACATGTGTCCTTTATTACTATATGGCGGACAATAAAGCACTGGACATGTGAATCAAACACGTCGTATTTCCACGAGCCATGCCCCATGGCAGTATACGAGACCAGTCTTGTCCATCCACACCTGAACATACTACCATATCGAATTAGACCTGTTGACAAACAACAGGAACACAAAAGGTAGTCAAAGTTCTGATTGGGCATTCGTCACAATTGATGGCATAAGCGTTAATTGGAGGTGACGTAAATGTTGTCGGGGTGGCATGACTGCTGTTACTTTGGCTAGGAAGTTATGAGACAAAACAACTCAAGCAGACAACATGACAACTTAATTAATAGCTTGACGTTACATCATCGATCTCACCACATTCTGGTACTCATGACAAATACAAAATAGTCAGAAAATTGACTTTTTCAGATTTTCGTCATGCCTGTTCTGGAGCTATCTTCTGTTTTCAATGAGTGAGATTTGCACGCAAAAGTTGCTGAGGAAAACCATTATCAAGAACAACGTTTAAAGCCTTTGACAGACTGCTCTAGAAACCTGATTCAGACCTTTAAAAGAAAAATGCCTGTAACTTAGTAAGTAACACAGACGGACATTACATGTTACCGGTCACACGATGATTTCGGACTAAAAATATCAAAGTAATGGTCTATATAATCGGCTGCTTTGAAGTCGCACGCAGGTAAAGTGGTGGGCAAATGTGCTATTCCGAACGTCCACTTAACAAATGAACTTATGATTAAGGTTTTGTCCAACCGACACAGTAACTTCCCCTCTATGTCATATATCACAGACATAGTCACTCCTAACACATGAGAAACTACACATTCAATTAAACGCAAGGCTCCACATAATCTGTTTGCATAAATGATGGAACCTAAAATTCTTAATATATAAACCCAAGCTTTTTGGTTGGAAGTACAGTTTTAGTCACAATTTCTGTATGTGTCGAAAAAAACTCGAGCTTAAAAGGCCGAAAGCATGTGCTATTATAATCTTAGCATATGTATCTGCAAAGGTATATCAAGGATTTTTCATAGCTGATTTTTTTTTTCCTTTTGGAGAAATAGTTTTTCAGAAATATGAACGTGTTTTTATTTTTTATATCCATTTCACAAAGAACTACATATTTCTTACAAGTCTGTGGTGTTTTTGACGTAAACATGTTTGGAGTAAATCGATCAAGATGTAAAGATTAACACGGCCCATTGACCACCATCTTGATAGCAGTATTTTGTTCAGTGTTACAGATAGTATTGGGGTTAGAATTTACAAACTGATATGCGGTATATAACATATGCCCACCAAAATGTAACTAAATCTCAAAATGAACAAAATCATTTAAACTGCTTGGACATGACATTTATACTCAGGAACTTGACGCAAGCACTGGGCTCCAAGTAGACAATTGGAAATCTTAACTCCTGTTCAAACTATGTTGGAGTTAAAGCTGCAGTAAATAGTTAAAGTGTAGAATGTACAGATGTGCTGCAGTAAAGAGTTAAAGTGTAGAATGTACAGATGTGCTGCAGTAAAGAGTTAAAGTGTAGAATGTACTGATCTGCCAATAAAACAATAAAGTGTATGATGCAATAACTAATCGTTCATTGGCATTTATTCCAACATCAAACGGAACAGTCATCTCGCTCAAAATAACAGACAGGCTAAATTTCAAGCGGTATCGGGTATAATCCAATCTTAAGCAAGCAAAACAGACGCAGCCAGCTTGTCTGGGTTTTTACGCACACAAGCTTCAGTACAAAAACTTGCAATCAGCGCTGTTGTCAGTAAAGGACCATTTTTTGTTTTTGTTTTTGTTAGTGTATGTGGGATTTTTATGTTTGATTGTTTTTGTTTTATTTTTGTTTGTTTGTTTCGTTCTTTCTTTCTTTGGTTTTTTGTTTTTGTTTTATTTTTGTTTGTTTGTTTCGTTCTTTCTTTCTTTGGTTTTTTGTTTGTTTGTTTTTTTTTTTCTTGTTTTGTTTTTTTGTTTTGTTTTGTTTTTTTTTGTTTCTTTTTTGTTTGGTTTTTTGTTTGTTTTTGTTTTTTGTTTTGTTTTTGTTTTTTGGGTTTTTTTTGTCCTTTTTTCTATTTTTTTGGGGGGGGGAGTATTTTGTTTTGGGTTTTTTTGGTTTTTTTCTGTCTTTTTTTTTTTTTTTTTTGTTTAATTTTTTTGTTTTTCCTTTATTTTGGGGTCTTTTGTTTCTGTTATCATTGCTTTATTTGTTGTTGTTGTTGTTGTTGTTGTTGTTGTTGTTGTTGTTGTTGTTGTTGTTGTTGTTGTTGTTGTTGTTGTTTTTCAGGACTAATTTATCTGACTCGCTACCTGACAGAGAATAGATAGTTTCAATAGTGTTTTTATCAGTCCTATATCCGTTAACATTCGGTTGGACGTTTGGTCATGTCATGAATGCTTGATATTATGATATGTTTGATATCAATGTACTGGAGGGGGAACCCTGCACGACCATCATTGAGGTCTCCCTCACCATAGAAGTTATGTGTATGATAATTAACTAATCAATGTCGGTATCTCTGGTCATACATATCTGCGTTGCTATATGTAATTTATACTGTATGTACTCATTAAGAATCCAAATATGCCAACAAGTTTCAGCTTCATTTGTACAGGAGGGGGGCCGGTAACATTGATTGTTACAAATGTATCCGTATAACCCTGTATTACGTCCCCCAAAGAAGTTATGCCCATAATTTTCATGCTGACAAGAACCTATATACGCACAAAAGCTGGGACTGAGATAGCGCAGTTTTGCGTACAAAATAAAATGGCGTACATTATCTTGACGGGTTGGGTTGTGTTTTTTAAGGCACATGGATATATTAACCATGTGTACCCAGGAGCTCTTTGTCTGACGGTACGCCAGGTTTAAGTACTTATACATGTGATTAGTATTCATTCTTTGAAACATTTGGTTCTGATATACGTCTCAAGGACAAGTTACAAATATGGCATACATTGTCTGAGACAATTTTGTATTGACTACGTAGTTTTTACCAGTATTTCATGGGCACAAAACATATGTGTGAAACTAAAAACACTAAATACCAGGTAGATCGGATTGTCGTGTTTTCTTCAAACTTTTGAGTAAACATGTATGTACGCTTTGCTTGAATTGTTGTCTAAAATTAAATCAAGATGTATTAATTGAGAAATGCATGACCTCAAAAAGACCAACACAGAAAAATACACTGGCAACACGTGGAAGCAAAGACGACTGCTCGACTTTTCCAGTGATTTATGCGGTTGCTTTAATTAAGGTAACTGCGGAAGGCGAATTTAATCAAACCAAATGAATTCATGCATACAATATAAGCCTTGTGGTTTGCCACGGTAAATGTTTTCTCAGTCAGTTCGGTGTACGTTTGCTGGCTTTTACGAGGCAAAGTGATGTATCATTATAAACTTCTTCATATAATAAATATATTTGCTACCAAAGTGATTTACCTGAGTTGTAATAATTATATAACTTCTAATCTTATATTGTAATCAACTTGATACGTAAGTTAAAACGCTATACAAATGCACAGTCGTGCGGCTATGTTAACTCCTTTTGATCCGTAATTCAGAAACAATACGTCAACAGGCCTCGCGTTTCCTTTTGTATTCCTACATATATGTAAGCAGCATCAGGGCTAACTTGTGCTTAAGGGATGATATACATAGTCTTTGTGTTTATTTTGAATAGGGAAGAACAGTAATAGAAGGATTCAGTGTCCTTATTGTCAAAGGCACTATCAAAAGTGCTACGTATGTGTATTTTTACTTCGTATTGTAATTTGCAGCCAAAATAACTTTAAATCTGTTGTATATAGAACTCCCAAATTTATCGTGGTAAATCTAACAGTACATCTTACATCTCCCAATGAAATTTTACCCTCAAATGCAACGCGGTTTAGCCAATTTAAAGTTATATTCGCATAGAATTCAGTGAGAATAATCACATCAAACATCGAAATTTTGTGCATTGGGCTGTGTGTAGAGCCGAATGACCATGCATCTGCTAACTGTGACATGTATTGATGTGGTATTATATTTGTAGCATTTTAGGAAACTGATTATATATATATATATATATATTTGTATATATATATATATATATATATATATATATATATATATATATATATATATATATATATATATATATATATATATATATATATATATATTCTTAAAAATATAAATCAATTAAATAAAATTAAATTATATAAGCAATTAGAGGTCAGTTAAAAATGGCCCTTTTGCTGTGTTATTCGAAATCCATATACATGTACTTGACAACACGGGCATTGTTCCTGCCAAAGCCAGTCCTGCGTGACGATAATATTTATAAACATTGAAGTTGGGGGTTTCATGCAGCAGATGTCCACGAGAAATGTCTTTGTAAACGTGCTTAACAATGCACAACATGTATAGTCCCAGCACAGACCACAAGTTGTTCCTCCTTTTCTCTTGGCTCATTGGTTAATTGCAGGAGGAAAAGAACATTTTAAACAAATATTATATTTTGTTTCCACATATTTTTCAGGTAAGCTGACTTGTCAGTCCGCTTGGCTTATGGGATGGTCAGTTGTCCGGCATCATTCATGCCGTCGTCATTATCCGTTCACATGTGTATTGTTCACTTCCCCGAAACCTCCGTTAAAAAAAAAAAAATGGCCAATTGCTTTCAAATTACATGGGAATACTTCTTGGCACCTCAAGACGTTAATTTGTTCAACAGGTGGGGCTGCGTTTTGTTCTATTTTTTTATTCATTCATTCATTATCTATCTGTTTATCTATTCGTTTATTTATTCATTTGTTTGTTTATTTATTTATTTATTTATTTATTTATTTATTTATTTATTTATTTATTCACGTTAGATATATTTTCAATGTCTTCTACATTATGAAAGCATCCATTTCCTGAAAAGTGGTTGAAATTAATCTGGTTAGTTTAATCAGATTTGTTCATTCGGTAAGGCTATTTCAAGTATTCGCAGGGTGTTGTGACTTTGAATTTTGATGGCGGCAGTAGCATCAGTGTGCGTAAGAAGCATTGTATCATATGTGGGTAAATGATGCTTCCCGGATGTACAGCTACCATTACACTTGCATAGGAACATACCTATGGGCTTTCCTGTGGTGTTTTTAATTTTGACCTTGACTGCCATGGAAGTTTACAGTGAGGTCAGTAACTGTAAAAATCAACATTTTCACTTTTACTTAAATCTACTGAATTTATATTCAAACTTGATATACAGTCACAGCTTACGTCTTCCCAGTTAGACTTGATCTTAAATGAGTTTCATTGGTAACCGTTGATAGGAAATATTAGTAGGCTTCCAAAGAAAACGTTTGTTGTATTCACAGTGGGCTATCCTGCTCAAAAGGCTAGAGAGAGCCCCCTAGCGGCAACTTCAGGAACTATATTTTCAAATTTACAGAGATTATAGTTGCAAGTTCTTGCTGTGGAAATAAAACGTCAAGATACCTGCAAATTATGAAGAATTTGCCAAATCTAGATTGATGTAAAAATTTAAGTCTCATTTGTCCAATCATGATATATTAAGACCTATTTGTGGACCTTTGATTTTGTGTAAATATTCAAGGTTGAAAATATACTATTACGTATTTAGAAGCACTGGATTTCCCACATTTTCAAAGAAATTCAAACATCTACACAGCACTCAATTTGAGTCATCAATCTTAAATATCTAATGCCACAATGCAAATTAAGGCTGAAATTGAGTTTAAAAAATGAGTAGAGCCGGTGTCACCCATGACACTTGTTAAAGCGATAACAGGAGAGTATGAAAATCACAGAATATAGGACCCATATTATTTAAACTAAACCCCGCATTTTCATAAACTTAAAACTGAACACCAAACCAAAAGGCTCAATCATTTGAGTCTATGTCATTTATTTGTTTTTTATTTGTACTCGAAATTAGTTCAATATATTATTCTTCACTGAAAATGGGCATTTTGTGTAAATCATGTTTAGCGACAGCTAGCTGCCGTATCAAAAATTACATGGTTCCCACATTCGTTTTTCGAAGAAAAAATCGTGCGTAGCAAATACTAAAACTTTGCACTCAATTTAACTTTTTTTCTTTTTAAAGTCATTTCGAATTTCGCCCCCACTGTGTTGACTAGATACAAACACGTAAAGGACCAAAATTTAGTACTGAATGTACAATCACTCTCCGTGGCGTACGAAAAAAATCAACCGAATGCATGGCCTGTTAATAAGTACTTCTACACGACGAAATATCAACATGTACAACCAATCAAGATTTTGAGCTGTACTTTACGTTGGGGTATATCAGCAGATCCAATAACAGTTAAAAACACGAAAGTTAAGTCGGCCTAGTATCTTCGAAAACAAATTTTCTATCCTAGTCACTATGTTTAAGTAGACGTGTATGTATATCAGATGAATGTGGTAATGCAGGCATGATTTCCTCAATAGATGAATGAACCAAATAATTATGACGTATTTTGCACATGACCTAACACCAAATATATGTAAAAACAACAGTTCAGAAATGATACATTTCCCGTTCTTAAGCTGGAGGCATTGTATCATTGGCAGCTACTTAACCATTGCCCCGCAGGCAATCAACATTGAGTCAAGGTTGGGTCAACGCCACCGATGTGGAATCAACTTTGGGTCAATGTCAAATGATAATATCGTTAGGAAGTAGGGTATTTTGGTAGCGTTAAATACATGGATGTAGCAAGGGACAAAATTTTAGTCTTTATATAATGCAAACATGACACAAAAAATCAATAAATCACGATAAATTATTCATAAATTTCCAGGCAAAAGTACTATATTATTCCACGACAGCAAATTTTATCGGTACCATAACTTCACAATTAGCTTTTAGTAATACAGAAACGTGCTCACTCTAAAACCGCTAAAATATTGTCGTTACTAGGTATGAGTCTTGCTACGTGGTCGAGAGATCGTAATTGCATTACAAACACCAATGATGTACAATGTCAGCAGATGGAAATCTAAACACAGGAGAGGGAAATGACGTTTGCTGCGAACATGCACGCCATTGTGTGTGTGTGTGTGTGTGTGTGTGTGTGTGTGCGTTTTTTTTTTCTTCTTCATCCTCGTGCAACTCCACGTGAATAAAAAACACTGTGCTACGAGATTTTTTTTTGGGGGGGGGGGGGCAGGGGGGGAAGGTATAAATTTTCACTTACCCGTAAATGTCGCACGGACCACCGATTACCACGTTCAGGATCTTCACCGGCGCTGCTTTGTTCTGCTTCGACCGGTACATCCGTTACTGCGATCTCTTCCATTGCAACTTCTTCAGCGATGGCCTCTAGCGGTACCGCCATGGTCTGATCCACCAAAGGGTCCATAGCAAGATTAGCCACACCATTTTTTCCGTTTAGGTGCATTTTGTCGTTGAGGTCAACGGATTTATCAGGACTCTCTGATTCGTCGGTGGCATGTATCTAGGAAATTCAAAACAATAACTGTGATACACTTTTCACCACCACATCCTGCAATCGGCTATGTTTTTGGCAAGCGAACACCCCTGGTGCCAGCAAGAATGCCGTGTCAAATATATTGGCCGGCACCTGGCCTGTTCGTGCCATTGTGGGTCCTGCATTCCACACCCGTTGAATGGCCCAATGGACGCGACAGCTAGAACTTATTGAATGATAATAAATTACTACAGAACAAAAACATTTACTTACTTTGAAAATAAAAAATTGTCAAAGTGATGCTTCACTTAATATAACATAACTCGTTGAAATATGACATGTAATATGAAGATAACACGTCAGTAATAAATTCATACATTTTATAGAATCGATTCACCCATGTCTCACAATAGCAATCACTTATTGAAACAAAAGTCAGAAACAACATTCCGACCTCTGCCGCATCACCTACTATACGTATGTTATGAAACTGAGGTCTAACCAACTTGAAGCAATAGTCCATTGGCAGCTGAATCGGTGCAACCAATAAACGTGTATCAAACAGCCTGTATCTGAAGACTACGATAATCAAACGACAGATATTGATCTAATTATAGAACATAATCAATTTTGTAAGTTGAAACGAAAAAGAAGACAAACCAGCACAATTGAACAGTAACTGATATGTTAGAAACAAATCAAAACGCAAAAGTGCACGGTTGGTTTCCATTCTAATCATGCAATGATTCAAGCATTACATTTTTCATCTTAATTCCCACATCCCACCGAGCAAACACAGAAAACATCAGATTACGTAAGTGAGGAT
Source organism: Hermodice carunculata (assembly GCA_964020975.1). NCBI lineage: Eukaryota > Metazoa > Annelida > Polychaeta > Eunicida > Amphinomidae > Hermodice > Hermodice carunculata. The sequence continues at coordinate 60,857 of CAXHWN010001509.1, forward strand.
TTGAGGTCCAATCCCCATGGCGTTGAATAAGCTTTGTTTTGCAACCTTTGTGTTGTTCTTTTCTGTCTGTACGATGTAACATTGTGTGTACTTTTCAGACGCTTTCCAATTTTAAAAGAGGCGCTGCAAAACTGCAGTACCCTGATTTCGTTTATGTCTATTAAAAGAGCATAGCGTATTGGTCAGGTAACATCGTCTTCACTCAGTGCATTCTCCTTCTATCATGTAGAGAACAATGTAACAACCAAACTAGACAACTGACGGGTGAATATTGTGCCTCATGTTGACGCAAGTTAGTGCTTGGGTAATTTTGATATCCTTACAAAGAGCACTTTCAGGAAAATCGCGGTCGTAAATATCTTAGTTTGGAGTATAGCAATACACGCACAGGCAAATTGTGGATGCCTTGATTATTATAGGTAAAAATGTCATTTCAACTTCAACTTATAGGTTTGTTTTTATACTCATGGCACGTTAATGCTACATGTACCACATGGTAACCATTTTGTTATTAGTCCATGCTGTAGTGTCAAAAGTGACCCATAAATAACTCAGAGTTGCAATCAAAAGTGTCCTTGTTTGTTAGCTGACTCTTAGCAATCTATGTTGTCAAGAATTATTTCTGTTCGCTGGCACTTCTTTTTACCTGCAGAATTTTTCTTTGCCAAAAGCCTTATTTTGCTACAGTTTTTTTTCTTAACTTTCATGTTTTCTCTCATGTATAATTCCTAATTTCAGTTTAAATGTCCCGGACAACAGCTTTCCTTTCTAAACACACAGACAGGTTTGCTTTGAAGCAAATCTTCTTTTCTAGTTTAATCCGTATCTACTCATTCATGCAGTGGAACTAAATACGTTCGCATGTACAATGCAATGTAAAATGTGAGACTGCACAAGCTGGCCGCGTCTCCTACCAAATTGAATACAATTACTTCACTAGGTGTTTCATGTAAAATGTTGTGTCAATACTGGACCTTCATTTGACCTTTAAATGCGCCTGAAGGATAAAGTGTATCTATAAACGTAATGCAGGAGCAAATGGCCTCGGAACTGGATACATCTATGAAGAAAAAGACCAAAAGCTCGTGAAAAACGAAACCTCTGGACTTCTTAACTAAAATAACCCCATTGAATAAAATTTCAATACAAGGGCATGTATTGCAAAATACTATTAAAACCAACTTTTGGTATGGAAAGATTTCAACCAATTGATGCAACTCCGAAGGTAGGTATTCTTCAGAAACTTTTCTTTACTGAGGAAGATATCTTTATTACGATATGAAGCCTCGTCTTGTATTTCAAAAAAAGGGGGGGGCGCCAAAATGACGACGACGACAACGATGATGACGACGACGACGAGGAGGAGGAGGAGGAGGAGGAGGAGGAGGAGGAGGAGGAGGAGGAGGAGGAGGAGGAGGAGGAGGAGGAGGAGGAATACATACAATGGACAAGGTACAAGTCACAGCTCCCAGCATGACATGTAATTATGATCCACATTTGGTTCACACTCAAAATCGCCCCTTCGCCCTACATTAATATTTACTATCTACTAAACCAAACTGTTATATATTTGCTTGATCAACTTCCCAAATAGACTTCAAATATTGAGAGCAAAAACATTTGCGCCAGATTTTATTGGTCATAAATTAACTACGAGCCAGTAAAAAGAAATGCATCAGCAAGATATCAATAAACAGATTACTTTGACCTTTCTGTGTGATTTTGTCTGGGTGCCAACACAGACCCTCTTTTTATGAGAATTCTATCTTTCTTTCTTTCTTTCTTTATCTTTTCTTCTTTCTTTCTTCTTTCTTTCTTTACCAGTAGATTTGTCCGACCTTTTTTAAAAGACTATCGTATGTAGAAACTCAAAACTTTGCATTAGTATACCTCCAAACATTCAGACAAGATTTTTTTATAAAGAGGGGCGACAGTTTTGAAAATTATGCAAAGTAGAGTCATTTAAAACTTAAAACTTTGAATATCTTCAAAATATTATGGATGGAGGTGTCATTCCAGCTTGAATTCATAAATTTATGATGTAAGTGCTTCCAACGATCAACAAACAAAGGTCGTAGAATTGTATTTTCTGCTAATTCAGGGCACTTGAAAAGTTTAAATGTTGAATATCTTCCCAATTATTACAGGTATAAGTATCATTCCAACTCCAATTCGTAAGTTGATCCTGTCGGCAAATCCAGTGAACTATAAACAAACCTTGTAAAATTTGGAGTTATATGTTCATTAGGGGGTGCTATTACGCCAAAATGTGCCATACGAGTTCACATTCCAGGTTTACCCGCCGTCAATTTTGTCCCGAGCTAAGCTTTCAGAGGCCAGTAAAGCAAGAATGTCTGGCCAGTTTGTGGCTCTATCAGTGAAGTGGAAACAATGCAAATTTGAAGAAACAATGGCAGACTTGTACATATTGGTGACAGACCAGACATACAAAAGGCCATGATTTGTCATCAGCAGCCAATTACATGTATATGGACATCACTAGGATTTGTTGTTTTTTCTATTGTCTGACATAACACTTTCATGCTACCCCCATGTGGTGACCATTTTGTCATCAGTCCATGTTGTACTTTCAGCATTTAACCATAATGGAATGAAAGATGCAATAAAAAGTGTACAGTGCCAGCATTAGCAAGACTTTCTCACCACTTAACCAAACCTTGGTGGCTGACACTTAACATTGTGTTCTGTCCAAATTTTTTCTTTCTGTCTTTTTACCGGCAGACTTTTTCACGCCAAGAGCCTTATTTTGCAGCAGTTTTTTGAAAACAAAATTTCATATTTTCTGTTTTGTAGATTTTCAAAATACAATTTGAATATATACGGCAACAATTTTCCTTTGTATGGCACAAAGGCAGATTTACTTTCGAGCAAACTTTTTTTGGGGCGGGGGGGGGGGGGTTGTCTTGTATTTTCAAGGTCAATCGTCGCAGGCGGCCCTGATTAAAGAGGACATTATACGCTGAACTGTCACAAACACTGAGCATATTTCCATACCATTATGAATGATAATTACCTGTGGCAAGTCCCTCGTACCAGACCTTTTAAATTGGTTCAGGTACGGCGGTGTGGAGGCAATATGGCAGGTGGTGTGTATGGAATTTAATACTGACGGAGGTCAGTTGTGTTTGTCCATTTGAGACTAAAAGCAAATCACACATGTGTCCATACAATTGGATTTCAAGAAAGGGGAAGGGGGCATGCATCTGTCCAATCATATGTTGACGTCGAGGCTTGACTTACGAATGAGCAGCATATTGTGGTATGTCCTTTTATACGGAAAAGCGGAAGGGGTTAAATACCTGATAGACTGGGAAGAAGCACCATTAGTTTTCTGTATAGTATTGCACCTGTGCACGCCAATTTTTACATACAACCTATCTATCTATCTATCTATCTATCTATCTATCTATCTATCTATCTATCTATCTATCTATCTATCTATCTGTCTGTCTGTCTGTCTGTCTGTCTGTCTGTCTGTCTGTCTGTCTGTCTGTCTGTCTGTCCGTCCGTCCGTCCGTCCATCCATCCATCCATGCGTCCATCCATCCATCCATCTATCTATCTATCTATCTATCTATCTATCTATCTATCTATCTATCTATCTATCTATATATATATATTATATATATATATATATATATATATATATATATATATATATATATATATATATATATATATATATATATATATATATATATATATATATATATATATATATATATATATATATATATATATATATATATATATATATATATATATATATATATATATATATATATATATATATATATATATATATATATATATATATATATATATATATATATATATATATATATATATATATATATATATATATATATATATATATATATATATATATATATATATATATATATATATATATATATATATATATACACGCGTTTGGAACGGGGTTACTCGTGTGTGGAGGTATTGACAAAAACCATGGAGGGATAACTCTAGTTTAATCCTTCATGCAAATGCCCAACCCTTTTGCAGCAGAGGAGTCAAAATGCGCAGCTTGGGCCTGCTTTGGAGGCAATGTATGCGCAAATCCTATTTCTAAAAGCGGATGTGAATCTAAAATTGGGACCAGTTGTGACAACTGTGGTGCGATACTACAGGTAATCGATCTGGCTAACGCCAGACCTGCTTAATCCCTTACAAGTGATGTTAAATACCTGCAGATGGTCTGGTTTTTCAGATAAGGAGGTACCGCGAGTCGAAGTGGAGTTTTTTGTCATGGGGGACAAAAAAGCAAGAGGAACGAAGCGCAGTTGTTTTTCATTCATTTTGATACAAGAAGCTATGGCAACGAGTGGTTTCTAGCTTAAACCAGACTCTTTGTGTGAGATATTGGTGAACATTGGTTTATAGTTATGATAGGTGTATTCTACTGCATGTATGGTAACTCTATGACTAACGGGTAGCCTGTCCTTTAAAGCTGATACTACCACTTCTTTGGTAGTCTTAGTTTGAAGTTAAAACACGTGCTGGCTTTACCTCAATCTCAGGGGAATAAAATAGCAACTTTTGTTACTATGTTTATCATAGGCATATTAGAGGCATTATACTGCATGTATGGTCAGTACGTCAGGAGCTCACTCCTGCGTCCCCGTTCCAGTTCGGCGTCCGAAGCACTTTCCTTACTACAACTGCCTTCGTATCTTGAAAAATTTAGGCTAAACAACATATCCCTCTAATTGATCATCCACAATGATGTGTCAGAAGAAAAACTATTACAGGGATAGCTCGACAAGTCAAACAAGATGCACCCAGATCAGCTGGTCCAGGCACACGCCCAGCGGGCCATGTTGATACACTTGAGAGGTCGCTACGTCACTTTCGTTTTCTCTGTGACGTCAAGATTTCGGTTACGAAGCTTCCAGGCAGAGCAGTGATATCAGCACGTTTTATTGCTCCTTTCAGGCATTAAATGAAGACAGTCATTTTTTTTCTTGAAAGAATGGATATTTAAATCTTTTGAGTATATTGGGATATTGCTATATAGAGCATTTACTTTTTTCTATAAAGTGACACATTCCAAGAAATACATTCACCCGAAAAATCACAACTGCAGACCTTACAAAAGTATGTGTTTTTATATTATTGAGAGTCACAGAAACCACGAAGTGATAAAATGTAATGAAAATAACTACATGTACAACTAATTAACCAATCAGTGAGGGCTCTTGGTAGTTTGTTGTTGTTGTTGTTATTATTATTATTATTATTATTATTTTATTATTATTATTATTATTATTATTATTATTATTATTATTATTATTATTATTATTATTATTATTATTATTATTATTATTATTATTATTATTATCATTATTATTATTGTTATTATTATTATTATTATTATTATTATTATTATTATTATTATTATTATTATTATTATTATTATGCTGGTGTCAACTAAAAACTAAAACAAAACAAAACAAAAGGGAGAAAATTGTTGTTAGCTAAAAACTAAGAGTAAAATTTTGGCAATACTCTACATATTTGGCAAAAATAACCACGTTTCCGATTACACTTAATATATGTTCACGAAGTTCATGTAATACATAAGTGCATACAGTCGGGCACTCCTTGTATTGGGATTCTCCCACGTAGTGGCCTTGACTTGAACGTAACATCTTATCTGACATGTTGCACAATACTAATCAGTCGAGTAATAAAGACATTTTCAAGTACCCAGAGAAGTACAGAATGAATAGGATCAAATGTGGTTACATAAATGTCCCGCGTTATTAATCGTCGTACTGTTTTGTAAATTGATTACTACGGGAATTTTGCAATTAATCTGGGGGTTGTATTTATAAGTTTTTCATTCAAACGTGTCGGGCCCATTTCCCGTAGACCGCAATGTACCTTCTCATTTGTATAATAAAAAACTTCCCGATACCATCATGGTTATAGTTGTTATTGTTGCCGTTGTTTTTGTTGCTGTTGTTGTTGTTGTTTGTTTGTTTTTGCTTTTGTTTTGGGTTTTGTGTGTGGGTGTGTGTGTGTTTTGTGTATTTTTTTTTTAAAGTGCAGTCGGTGTGGAGTGGAGAATACATGGAAGCTGTCTGTGTCACAAGCAGATATATCCCTAACAGTGTCCACCTGTGCCCGTTCCCCTTTTTACTTCCTTGTACTGTTATCGCTGTCGCTATTATCTCCGAAACAATTGTTCCTCTTTCCTAGAAGAAAGTAAGGAAGCACTCCATAAATTACACGATAGTCATACTTCCTGGACTACAACTTTACAGGCAACATAGGGCTCACTGACCATTTTACGCTAGTGAAAACGTGACCGGTTTTTCTTTGCTTGATATGCGGAGCGACATAGTCATGCAGTTCTGTTACATAGCACGCTTTAAGGAGTCTCTTGTCTCCTTTTATCCTCCTATCCGGATCTCTATCTTTCGTTTTCTCTCCTTTATCATCATCATCATCATCATCATCATCATCATCATCATCATCATTGCCGTCGTCGTCGTCGTCGTAATCTGATGCTACCCGTTGGACAGTATCTGGAGAAATAACACTGAAGGTAGAGAGTAAATAGTATTTGGTTTGATATATTATTTCATCCTTTTTTTTACTCTCCGCCAAGAAGTCTGGAGTGGTTTTCTGAACAAATGCCTAAGATTTGGGCGACTCCCATGACGCTGACGGTATAATCAAAGCGCCATATGGTTCCGTCTATAAAGACTATGTTCTCCCGATATTGGACTTCGAAAACGTTTTTTATCTCTCTCTCTCTCTCTCTCTCTCTCTCTCTCTCTCTCTCTCTCTCTCTCTCTCTCTCTCTCTCTCTGTCTCTCTCTCTCTCTCTCGCGCGCGCGCGCGCGCGCGCGTGAACGAACGAAAGGGGGAACGAAATGAATGAATGAATGAATGAATGAATGAATGAATTCTAAAAATATATAATGTAATTTAATAAAGATAGGTTCACCTTTGTCGACCAGAGATTTTAATTCCTGCAAAAAGGTGTTATATGTTTTCTTAGGGACTAAGAAAACATATAATACCTTTTTTGCAGGAAATGGGATAGGCCTATCCCATTTCCTGTTTTCCATCACGGTTAATAGCGTTATTTCGTAATGTCGTAATTCCTGCATAATGCTCAGATGATCTGAAAATATGTAATTTTATATAATCGCTTTTGTTAAATGCGTTGTTTTCATTGCATTATGACTGAGAATCTCAAATTCTCGGCCTGATGTAACATTTTTCTAATGACAAATTAATACCATTACCGTGGGTCTTTGGCCTTGAAATGCAATTAATATTATAGTGCTGGCACGAACCAGCTCCTATTCACTTCCTCCGTACAGTGACAAAATATAGCCTGGTAAAATTATTCACTGGGACAAAATCAAATGGGTGAATACCTGACGGAGTCAGACTTGCACATCAAATCTGATTTAAATTGTGAACTGTTATTATAGTCTTATCGCATTTTAAAAATTAAAGTGGTGTTTAACCAGTCATGGCTTGTGTCACCAAACAATGAACTAACAGAGCGAACCGCGTCAACCAAATAATGTGTTCCGCGAGCATATCGATGCATGCATGTGGTGCCCAGCTGGTGGACCACATATGCAGGCTGTTTTGCAATCAATAGACGTCAGTGCGACAGGTGACCAAATTATTTTTGGTTGTTACAACGTTAATTCATCACTAGAAAGTTAAGCCCATCAATGAGATTGCGGGTTCATACAGTTGAGTCATACACAAGACAATATCCCCTGTGCTCTAAGTAAAGATGACAAAACCGGATCCATCAACATACAGGGTAATGATTGTGGTTGGCCTTCACGACAAGAGCACTGATTGATATTCCTTACGAAAATGATGGAACGAACCTCACATGATGCAACTTCAACATTGCTGGACAAGTGCAAAATGTGCCGAATTTTGTTTCGGTGAGGCTTCAGATGTGCAGTTCTTGTGGACACAACTTTCTGATTCAACCATCAAAATGTCTGTTTTCTTCCATTGTTGAAACAGTCAGAAGATGAACGTTTTTACTTCCTGTTCAGTGAGTGATAATCGATCTCAAAAGCACAGGTATAACTTCGGTGGTGGGGGCGCTGTCGCCCCATCTACATCAGTTACTGTGGACCAGCTGCAGGATTTTATGTGCCGAGCGCTCACATGTCCTTGTTTTCATATGCCCCGGCTTTGTGACCACACATAAAGTGGTATGACAATCATACCCTTACAAAAACGAAATGCTGGGATTATGCTGGATATTGCTGGGTGTGGTGGAAAATGCTGGAGAAAACATCCGTCATAATCCAGCATTTTCTGCCAAGCATCCAGCAATATCCAGCATTTTTTCAGCCAGTTCCAACAAAATTTCGCTGGATTCTGTTGGGATTTAACCACATCCCGACCAAATCCAGCAAAAATGTGGGTTTCGGTGAGTTTTGGTTGGTTCAGGTGAGATTTGGTGAGTTTTGGTGGGTTCAGGTGGGGTTTGGTGTTTAGTGTGACCCCATGAAAGGCATGATTTCATCTTTTACGTTTTACATTGTACATCACATCCATTGTGACTGTACCTCTACCATACTGAGTTGCATTGGTTCATGTCAATAAAGATATTCATACTGTGTATTAATCCAGTAACATTAAGACATGAAAGTTCATGAGTTAATAATAGTGTACCCAGAAGCCATTTCCATTATGATAGCCTGTGAATTAAACCCGGCCATTGGAGTGTTTGCACATCCACCTCTTCCCCAATATTTTGCTCCCATTGAAGGCTGGTGATGATTGCGAGGGTTTAACCACTGCCAATGTTTGATCCAACCACAAGGGAAAGACTACTAGATATTTAAATTTGTTGCCTTGCCCCATGCTTTGCTGAATTCTGCAGTCGTTCAACACAGCACAACAGAACGCAGTCTTCACAATCCGCAAATTCAGTTAAACGAAAATTCCCGCCTTGCAAACTTTTGAGAACGAGGCTAACCGATGATCAAATATTTTGTATCTTCATTCAATATTTTGATAGATATAGGTCTAATGAATTTTTAAAAAATCTGGCACAGGTAATTAAAGATCCAGTTATAAGATATATACATAAGATTGCATACTAAAATAAAACTTTTGAGGCTAATTAATAATGCTGAAACATCAAGATTATAATTGGAACTTGAGCGAGGGTAGACGCACTTGTTCCTCCTTTATCACCCATGCTGCCTTCCTACCACAGAAATCTTGACCATTGAATATGTTACCAATAATCTAATTGTAATCTAGCAGGTCCAGCAAAAAAAAAATAAATAAAATAAACACACACTCACACACACACGCACACACACACACACACACACACAAACACACACACACACACAACACCAAAACGTAATCATTTGCTGGGTTGAGAAATGTGAAAAATCTAGCAAACCCACACTGTGGTAACACTTAAGAATTTGCTGGACTATAAATTGTGCCAGTAAATTTCAGCAAAATCTTAACAACCAAAATCCAGCATGCCCATCAAAAACCAGGCAGTAATAAAATTTACACTCTGTCGTATTCTGCTGGGCTGTCAAAGACTCAAGATTCAAAATTTTCTAAGTTCTGTACCCTGAGGCCTATCCCAGCATAATCCAGCATCTTTAACAAAAATCTAACATTCTAAAATTTTAAAAGTTCTTTTCCCAGCGGATTCAAGCATGCTCCCAGCGATATCCAGCACCCGAAGCAAAACCAAGAAAACCCTGAAAAGACTAAGTTCTCTTTCCAGGAAAATCCAGCCTGTTTCCAGCAATACCCAGCATTCCCAGCAACAATGAGAATACCCTGAAAAAAACTAAGTTCTTTTTCTACCAAAACCCAGCATGTTTCCACCAGTATCCAGCATTGGCATCAAAAGCAGAAAATCGAGTAAAAATGAAGTCCCTTTTCCAGCAAAATGCAACGTGGTTCCAGCTCTTCTCAGCATGTGCAGCAAATACCAGCAAAGTCCAGCACGATCCCAGAATTTTGATTTTGTAATTCACTAAATTGAATCTAAATTTTCAGTGTAGCATGGACTATATGCCGATCCTCTTTAATTTTATCCATGAGATCAGTCGGTGGTCGTGACCAATCAGAAAATTGTGTGTATATGTATATATATATATATATATATATATATATATATATATATATATATATATATATATATATATATATATATATATATATATATATATATATATATATATAATGAAACCTCTTTATAACGACACTCAGATATCTGACATATTCAGTTATCCGGCACATTTCTAAGGGAACAAATGGTGTCATTATAACGAGTTTTCACTATATATGTGTGTATATATATATATATATATATATATATATATATATATATATATATATATATATATTATATATTTCACCAATAATCATTTGGGAAATACGGATATCTTTTTGATGTGATTTCCGATTTCCTAAAGCCTACCTCCGAATACCATATGTTTAACCATGCAAATATCTCTCGATGTTGAAGGTTTTTTTTGTCATTTAGGATCATACATGTAATCTCGTCTTATCGATGATGAACGGTCATTTTTTTTCTCAGTCGCCAAACGAAAGAAGAAACTGATGTACGGAAGTTTTTTGTATGTGGGGTTTTGTGTGTCCGAATTTTTTTGTTTGTTTGGATATTTTTTTTTTTTTTTTTGTTCCTAAACGTTTGAAACTCCCGGGTAGATACAAGGAATTTATACTTTAGAGGAATGCTCTAGAGTTGCACAAGCATAGCGTGATCGCCACGCCTCCGTCCAACTATCAACATGACAACAAATTAACATATTATATACACAAGTTACAAGTAAGAGTGCATGGTAGATCAAAGTTGCGTTTGTTTTTACGGTGCTTGCAGTTCACATATTAACAAGCATAAGCTTGTTGATATGTGAACTGGAGGCACCTTCAATATAGGGGAGCCTTGAAATCTCGTGTCACGATCTGGGAAGCGAGACAAATAAGAGATTAGAAACTATGGGCGCGGCCAGTTTCGCCATTTTGGATCATAATGTATTATGAGCGGTATTTTTTTTTTTTTTTGCGTAAAACTGAAGAACCAATTCATTCACGGATGTTTTTAAGTTTTTTGTTGTGGGGGAAGGTTTTTTACACTTTTGAAATTTGTGGTTTGATAAAAGGAATCCATAGGTATTTCAGAGGAATGCTTTGGAGTTCCCAGCGCAAGCTGTGATCACAACTCATCCGCCCAACAATCAACATAACAAAGCTGTGCTCGCTTTTTATGGTGTTTGCCGTTTACAGTTTTCTCGGACGTGGTGAGAATTTTTTGGGCAATCCATTATTCAAATTTTTAACCTGTCAATTTCTAAAGCAACTGTTCCGAACCACTGGTAATTATCCCGTGTTACCCAAGTGTATATAAGGGTCAGGGGCCCATGCTGTCAATTAACAATTACAGACTCATTTCAGTGGGACGTTGCATAGCACGAAAAGTTGAAAAGGGTATTCAGTCTCAACTGCCGGACTACTTACAGTCTTACATGACTTCATTAGTGTTGACTAGAATGCATACCTAGGAAACATTCCCACAGATCTAGACTTGCCTTCATAAAGACGACTGGCTATCAAATAAAAATGATGATTTAATTATTACAATTTGTTTTCTAGACATGCAGAAATGTTTTAATACAATGACATTTTAAAATGCAAACTAAAAGCGTATGGAATTTTAGATAAAGAACTTCTTTGGTTTTCACCCTATTCGGGTAAACAAAAGAAATTATGTTCAATGTAATGGCAGAATATCTAACGAGCATATAGTAAACGTTGGTGCTCCTCAAGGGTGGATCCTCGGGCCTTGTTTCTTTTTACTATAAGTCAATGACATATGACAACATGTGAAACAAAGAGCATGTAATTTATTTGCAGATGATTCGGTTACATACAGTACAGGCAAAGCAGTAAATGAAGTAACACAGTCCTTACGACAAAACTTAAACGATGTTGGTATTTGGTATGACGCAAACAAACTTGTGATTAATGACGATAAGTGTAAGTCTATGCTAAGCGTTTTGTAGAACAGGTACAGGAAATTCGGTATTTGGGTTTAAGGGTTGATAACAAGCATATAGAAAAACTACATGTTCAAGTGATGTGCAAACTTCCGACTTTAAGATGCTTGAGCAAAACAAAACAAAAAAATACACAAACAGATGTTTAAAAAAAACAAAACCACTCTTGTATCATGTATTGACTACACAGACACAGTTTGGAGCACTTGCAGTGAAAGAGGAATGAGAATGGCACAAAGATTACAAGATACTCCAGATAGAATAATCACTAATAATTACGATTATGTAAACTTCAGGGGTGAATATTTGGTTCGACAATTAAAATGACAAACAATTAAAGAAAGGGGAATATTTCTCAAAGCAATTTTGATGATTAAGTGTATTATAGGGCTAATCCCAAATTATCTGTGTGACCAAATTAATACTTGGAGAGACATTGATGTTTCTGTAACAGGATATAGGTCAAATTGCCTTTCTCTCACAAAGAAAGTTTCAAAAGATCGTTTTTGTATGATGGTGCTAGGATATTCAATAGTCTTCTGGATTTGATAAAACGAAGTAATGAAATTTGTGAACTTAAAAGTCAATAAAGAGTCTTTTATTTTACTTGATGTTATTGTTTCATGTTTGTATTATACTATTGATATAGTGTTTTAGTTTTATTGTACATTGAAAAACAGTCCCAGACTGAAGGGGTCACCCTGGGTAAACATATCGTAATAAATATAAAATAAATACACAGTTTTGAGCATAAGCCCGTTCTTATGGTAACGTGTGCATATCCTAGTTTCCTTCCTGGTGCAGAAGTGTATAGTGATGGTTACAAATCTCACTTTATATCCCGAGGGAGAGTATACAAGATTGGAAATCATGGGCGCAGCCATTTTTGCTATTTTGGATCATAAACTGGCCTTATCAATGATGAACAATAATTTGTTCACAATCTGAAAACTAAAATACAAATTCCGTGATGGATTTTTTTTCATATCTTCTGTTCTACACCTTTAAATTCCAAGGTAGATACAAATAATTCATACTCCAGGGGAAAGCTTGTGAGTTCCGAAAACTAACATCCAGCCTAAAGCCCCACGCCCCCAGTAGCCCAACAATCGACATGACAACAAATTTACAAATTCAAAATGGCAGATCTTGGTTTCAAATTTGTCACCTGTTGTTGCAAAGTAAAGGTGGGTCTCATAATTGATATATATATATATATATATATATATATATATATATATATATATATATATATATATATATATATATATATATATATATATATATATATATGATAAACTAAAAAAAATGTGCATTGGAAAGGAAACAGTGAAGAGTAGTATTTATGCTTTTGAGAGGCATCCAATACGACATATGCATATTAGCTTCTCACCACAAAGCCTGGGGTTCAGACCTGTCAATCATGGAGAACACATAGGCATATCACTGTCACAGACAGGGCTAGGCACCCCTTTCGCACAAAATTAGTGTCCTTTAGAGGAATCAAGCTTACAAATGCTAAAGACATATTCATTTTGTGCTTCCTAAATTGGATATATGAATGCCCTTCCATCTGCTTGTACTAAGATTTTTTTTCTTTTTCAAAATATTAGTATGTCCCGCATGCCCACACAGACAACTGCCCGTATCTCGCCAGCTGATACTAGGGTTACTGAGACAGAAAATCCAGTATGGGTGGCCCATTGAAGATAATGTTATGATCACGAGCTGTTGGATTTCAGGCGAAAACATGAAAATCCAATGATGGGTGCTCCCAATGTTAATTGGCCACCCATACTGGATTTTCTTTCTTTTATGTGTGAAAAGGGCAAACACGCACCTAATCGAATTTCTATCGGAGAAATGATTTTGAAAACGGCGCCATTTTGAAAGTGGAAGGAGTCAGTATTTCATTAAAAATGCACCATGACCTAGCATTGGTCAGTCAATTACTTGAAACCAATAAGTGACAAACCAAATGAAATATTACAATTAAAACTTTATCCTTCATACCCATGCAGGATAGCCCATTCAGGATAAGCTTCAGACATAACAGAAAACCAGGCATGTAGTTCTGGTGGGAAATTAATATGTATACCTTGTATTACATTCCCAGTCGAAGTCCGCGTACACGGACTCACGCAAATTACTGTTGCAGTCGGCGTCCGCGTATACACGGACTTGCCTTCCTAGATCACTTGGGAAAAAGAAGATCGCGGCCATGTTACGTGACCTTACGTGACCTTGAGATAATCTTGGCAGTGCGTTTTCTGAGGTCCATTTGCACAGAATGCACGGAAGAGGAAGAATGAGAGGAGGCGAA
>CAXHWN010001510.1:0-22500 GCA_964020975.1 Hermodice carunculata
TGATTTGAGAGATCTTTGGCACAGATTTTTTGACCTACCAATAATTTTGAATTCGTTTAAACGCTACATTATAAATTGTCCTGCACCACAAGTAAAGTCACCTGAATTACATAACGAAAGGTGTTGTATAAATAACTGTCCCAATTAGAATACCTGTTTTCCCTGATAGAGCAGCCACTCCAAGACATTTTCATTTAATAAATAAACTTCATTGTCATTGTTTTCATGAGCGTGTGAGGAAAACTTTATGGCTGGTATTTTGGATGAAGCGCTCATGAAAACAATGACAATGAAGTTTATTTATCATATTTACATCTTTTCCTATTTTTTCGATTTTTGATAATAATTACAAGTGATGCACGATCGCCAAAGAACGTTTTTTTTCCACATAAATTGCCTTGGTTTAAGGGGGGAGTGATCAATAGAAAGATAAGCACTAACCACGCCCCCGTTACCTGGCAACCAGTCTATCCCAAAAGCAACAAACAGGAAAGAAAAATAGTCCCTTTGTAAATGTTTTTATTTGAACAGATAGCTTTACAAAATACAAGATTCGTTCACATTAGGGAAAAAAATATACAAGTAAGTTATTTTTTGGGATAAAATACCCAGAATAACACAATGAATACAAGATTAACACCATTGCACTTGCACCTCGCACCGCGGATGCATCTCAGACTGATGCGAGCAATGAACAGGATTTAACAGTATAACGAGGTGCAATCATGTTGAAGGTACAATTTTGAAAGGTGGAGTTGGAAATCATTCCTGCGTTAAAATTCTGGTTGGTTTGCTGGCTTTGTGATATTTCTATCGAAGAATAGGATGCAGTGGATGTGCAGGTGGGCCTACGTGGGACAACGGTTGATTCTTGGTCACAGGGAATTGAAAACAAGAGAGAAAATTGAAAATTACCGCGTGTGCGATGTTTTGAACTGTAGAAACCTTGTATTCGTAACTTTGTGTGTATCTGCTAGAGGGCGCACAGGATTCATGAATGAAAAGAAAAGTAGTGCCCAATGTACTGGCGTATAAAATTGTGAAGGGGCTGCATAGCTGGCGCGTGCAGACTCGCGTGTAGACGCTGTCTTCATGAGATGGTGAGGACAACATATATTTCATATATATATATATATATATATATATCCATGTGTGTGTATCTGTGTGTGCGTGTGTGTGTGTGTCTGTGTGACTACATGTATGGCGCTTGGTGAGGAAGATTTCCCCCCATAAATATAAATTGGCCGTTGGGGGGGGGCGCATGTTTCTAAAAATAGGTTTATGACCGCATAGGGGTACGATTTCTAAAATTAGGTTTATGGCCGTATAGGGGTACAATTTCTAAAATTAGGTTTATGCGTATTATGTTCCATATGGGGACTGTGTGTTTATTGTTTGACACATTGATTGATTGAATCGATTAAATGGATTCTCCCCACAAAGTGGGGACTGTGTGTTTATTGTTTGACACATTGATTGATCTGATTGATTAAATGGATATGGATTCTAACCACAAAGTGGGGACTCCGTGTTAATTGTTTGACAAATTGAGTTGATCTGATTGATTAAATGGATATGGATTCTCCCCATGAAGTGGTGACTCTGTGTTTATTGTTTGACAAATTGAACTGATCTGATTGATTAAATGGATGGATTCTCCCCACAAAGTTGGGGACTCTGTGTTTATTGTTTGACAAATTGATGGATTGAATTGATTTGATTGATTAAATGGATATGGATGGATTTCCCCACGAAGTGGGGGACTCTGTGTTTATTGTTTGACAGATTGATTGATTGATTTGATCTGATTGATTAAATGGGATGGATTTCCCGCCACGAAGTGGGGACTCTGTGTTTATTGTTTGACAAATTGAATTGATCTGATTGATTAAATGGATTGATTTCCCACGAAGCCGAGGCCTCGGTGATGATGATTGACAGTCGAGTCAATTAAAATAGCTGATAAATCACAGATGTCTACTGCTCTCACGCTCAAAGAGCACGTGCGCAGATAATGACCGGCTATACCAAATTAACAGCAACCCAAAACAAAACTCACAAAAACAAACAAATAAATTTCAGTATCCACACGCAAATAATCAAAACAAAGAAGAAACCAAAAACAAAACAAACAAATAAATTTCAGTATCCACACGCAAATAATCAAAACAAAGAAGAAACCAAAAACAAAACAAACAAATAAATTTCAGTATCCACACACAAATAATCAAAACAAAGAAGAAACCAAAAACAAAACAAACAAATAAATTTCAGGATCCACAAGCAAATAATCAAAACAAAGAAGAAACCAAAAACAAAACAAACAAATAAATTTCAGGATCCGATGGGAACCGTACCACTGATGATGATTGACAGTCGAGTCAATTAAGATAGCTGATAAATCACAGATGTCTACTCCACGAAGTGGGGGGCGTTGATGATGATTGACAGTCGAGCTAATTAAATTAGCTAGGTAGAGATCCGTAGGTATAATGTCTGGCTTTGATTACTCATATGTTAAGGATAATTGACTAAAATAGCTGTTAATCAATCATAGGCCAGATTATGTAATAATTTCTAGGCGGATGGAATTACAAATACCTTACTTTTCACTATTACGTTCCATTCAACGTGCCTACAGCTGGAGAAGTTAACCAGTAAAGAATTCAACTTTGCTGAAGATGGAGGTATTGTGTCAATTATATGCGCTTTTCCAAATTGCCAACCCCAGTATGAAGACGAGAAAAGGAGCCTCACGTTTTTTCCGGTCTGGTTAAGATGTATTCACGAATATATGTAACCATTTAATACCTGTCATAGCTTACTACCCCCTGTATCATAGATATAGAGGGAAGGAAAATATTTATACAAACGCAGTGTGTTAAGTGGGCATACCCATTTAATTCTTGCAAGATAAGCCAATAAATAACAGACAATAGTATATATAATTTTATCTATTTTATTGTCCCGTCATTCAGGATTTATGGGGTCGGGGTCCAAACCATAAACCCTTTACAATACATTAATTCTGACTAACACTAGGTTCCATCGAGAAAACATTACATTTTATACCTGTCTTATTAAGTTTCCATCCACCTAAAAGGTAGCTGTCAAACATAAACAGTGCTCAGTGCTGAATTTAGCCTTTCCAGATAAAATGTAATGTATGCTAATTCACTGAATATATATATTTCTAGCTTCATCTATGTGTAATAAAGAAGGAAATTGTCCATACAAGATAACCGCACATAATTCAGTTAATGGTTTACTGAATTTAATTTCAAGATTCATATTTCCAGTTTGTGGCTGGTTTGTCAAATCAAACACAAAAAAAGGTGTATCCTTTAACAAAATCAGATCTGTTCACATCAATGGTATTGAGATCGTGTCCTTGAAATATCATGTTGTAACATTCAACATACTGCCCATTTTCAAAATCCGGTGTCATTGGTTGTCCTGTGATCATAATTGAATTGATTGATAAATTCACATAATTGACATTAGCATGAATAAACTCTAGTGGATTACAATTAATCTGTCCTGAATATGATTTTCCTTTAACTATACCAACAATCAGCTTGTCAGGAATTTTATTTTGAAATATATCTTTATAGGTTTCACTGTAATGTCCTCGTGCAATATTAAAATTTCTAACATCAGACTTTGTATACTCATAAAAGACAGGTGTTTTCTTTAAAACCTCTGCATGAGCAATTAATAAAGCAGGTTTCATGGTCAGTGATCTCACTTTCAGGAAACATTGCAATATTTCAATTTTATAATTATCTTTATCAGACATGAGACTGAATATATCTTGTGCTGGCCAAAGTTTAATGTTAACCGTCACTCTGTTTAGCAAATATTTATTCATATTCAAAATTCCCAAACGAAGTGGACCATATAATTCGACAATTTTACTCCCTGTAGTATAATTGTGACGAGTAAAATAACCAAAGTTTGATTGGTCTAAAGCATCAAAATTTTTACCAGTGTCTTTAAAGAATAATTGTGACTCAAGTTCACGGGTGTTTAGTTCAGACTTATTTAACAAAACATCCAGGTATGCTTTGTAGGGATAATTAACTTCCCCTTCAACAAGTGTCTGATTCAAATATACTTCAGCTTGTCGGAATAGTGTTGATAAAGGTAATTACAAAATGTAACTTTATCTGTCTGTTTTAAGTTAGTACCATCTTTCTTTTTAATACGGCCTTGTAAGTACAGCCTTGCAGAGGATAGATCCACATAATTGTCTGACTTGGGATTTTCAATGTCCAGAGGGGATTCACGTGTAATTTGTCCCGTTGGTTTACAAATGTAAAGTTGTTGTTTTTCCACAGTATTGTCTATCATAGGTACTGTAAACAAAGCCAACTGATTTGATTATCCTTCTTGGTGTGCCATTTTCTAATCCAGTTGAGTAGGATGACCTTTTTTTTTTGATTTTGTCACTGATTTCTCCTTTTTCTCTGTTCCTCTCTTGACTGTCTTTTTCTTGGGTGGTTGTCTTTGAACAGTTTTCTTCTGTGTTGCTTGTCTTTTAGCAGTTTTTCTGTGAGGTTTAGGTACCCGTTTCCTGGGAGGAGCTTTTTTTCTTCTTTTAACCTTCCTTGCTCTTCTGTTCTTGGATGTAGCTTTTTTTCTTTTTATAACTTTTGTTGCTTTTCTCTGTGTATTGGTGCTTCTTATAACCTTTGTATGTCTGAGTCTCGCTTTTGCACGATCCAGAGCTTCTTTTGTGTCGCAGGATAATTTACCGGTCGAATGTTGTTGTGTTGACCTTATACCGTCCACTACATAAAATTTTTGATTACTAGGTATTTTACCAGCAACAACATCGCGAAAATGTTGTACCCATTAATTAACATTACTGAACCGATGAACCATTATGTCACTTTTTTCAAATGCATTACGCAAGTAACTTTGTAGGTAAATGATAAATTAGTATCATTTGACCCCTTTATATAAATTTCTATGTGATTTAATGTATGAGATATGACAGGTACATATTAACCATAAGGGACAGTTAAACACTTTTTCTGTCTAGGCTTATCGTAATCCACTGTGACTCTACGTAATACTGGTAACTGAACATCATTAATATAACTTTGAGCACATATATTTGAACATATATTTATGTCATCAGGACGTTGTGCATTTTTAAATTGAGGAGTATATCTTAGTTCTAAAAAGGCGCATTTCCATGACCCTGGTAAACATAAGGGCTGAGGTAGCTGAATTGTAAAATGTCCTCCTTCATTTGAAGGATAATAATCGAGACAATCCTCGCTGCTTAAAAACAAATAATATTCTTCCATGGTTACTGCTTTAGAATATGTTTAAACTTCTTTTTATAAACTCTATGTTACTTTTTTGACATTTTTGAGGTCCCGCTCTAAAACCCAACTGTTAAATCTTGATGGCCAATGAAGCCATTTCACTAGGACTTCACGGCTTCCTGTACGTGTACGCTTCTTGAGAATTTTTTTTCAATTTTAAAGCTTGTATTTTCATCCATGAATGCCTTTTGTAATTCGTGTCCATAAAATGTGCCCTTGACCGACTCATTGTTATAGTCTCTAAGCCAATAAACTGGTATGTGTTGTCTCTGTTGTCTTCGTGTGACTGTAAAAACCTCACCCGAGAATGTCTGATCATATTGTCTATCGAAGACACCCTTTGAACAACTAATACGTACTTTATCACCTACCTTATACTGAAATTTAGTAGGTTTTGGTTTCTTATATTTACGTAATTTATATTGATCATATCTTATTTCACTTTCATTGGATTTGGTCACCTTAATGGGGGTGATTCCCAAAGCACTATATACTGTGTTGTTGTAACTTTTGACAATAGCCTGTAAATGATCAATGTATTTTAGAGTTTGATTTTTTACGATATAGCGATAAACTTTTGTTTTTAAAGTTTTAATTACTTTCTCTGCATAATTGGCTTTTGGAGTATTGTGAGCAAAAAAGTGATGGATATTCATGGATTTGAAATAGTCCTGAAGACCTTCATATTTGAACTCTGCTCCAGCATCTGTACGTGTAGTCTTAGGGACTCTTCCTTCTTTAAATATAGATTTAAAAGCTTCCATAACCTCATTACCAGCTTTAGTTTTTAGTGGACGTACACAAACATAACGTGAAAAGCTGTCTGTACACACTAGCCAATAAGCATAACCTTTATTTTGTTTCTTGATATCTTTCAGATCTGCTAAATCTGCATCAAATTGAGAATTTAAACTATCAACAATAACACGATTCGTTGGAAACCAACGTCGTGCAAATCTATTTAAAGCATAGGGTTCTTGCTTGTGTAACCATTCTTGTATTTCCTTAAAAGTTATTTTATGTTTACGTTCTTGTTTCACCACTTGATATAATTTACGAGGACCTTGGAAACTACCAGGGTGTGATACATCATAATATTTTTTTTCCAAATATTTCTCTTTAGTAGTAGCCATGATTACATAATTGTTAAACACTTTCTCTTTATATAAAATAATACAAGAGTAACATTTCAATACATTTTTTTTAATTCAAATAAATAATTCAAGTTCCATCAGTACATGGTTCACCGTTCTATTTAAATTTTCTTTGATACCTGTTACTACCACTTTACCACTGTGAAAGATTGTAAAAATTATATTGTTTCTTTTTAACATGATACCAGGAAATAGTTCAGGTTCATAAGTCACATCATGTAAACTTTTCAAAATGATCTTATAATCGACTTTTTTTAGATAAAGTATATACTGCAGACTTGGTAATGAGCTTCAATGATTTCAATTGTATTGGGTATGCTAATTTCTGTAAAATCCTTGCATATTGTCTAAGACTCTGTCGCGCATCCTTCCAAATTCTTGTACCGTTGCAAATCATTGTACCGGTACCAAACAGCAAACACATTCCGTTGATTCTTCTATGATTCCAAATCAGTCCATTAAATTTCTTTGGATCATAAGTCACATTCGTTAGAGTCTGAGCCACGTTTTTCAAATGAAAATGACAGTTCAGGTCACCACTAATGACAACATTGGTAATCTGCGCCATGGTTACATATGCATCCACTTCTTAAATATGCTGACTTTCTGACTGCACTTGGCAGGTACTTTCTTTTTATATGGGTAACTTCTCGTTTTTTTCTGGAGTGTTGGTCACATGATCTTGATGAGATTTGGTATATCTGACACGCTGCCTTCTTTCAGTATGACCAATTAATCCTTCTGGAATATTCAGCTCTGCCAATGCTTGATAAAATTCAGATATTCCAATTAAATTTGGATCTTTATATTCCCGTTGTGAATCTCTCAATAAGTCAGTGATGTGTGAGTGTGGAATGTCTTGTCCATGATAAATGATTCCTCCTTTATTGTTCCATTGTAAAATATCACTGTAGGCAATGTGATTCCAAATGGCTGCTGCTTTATTTCTGTACATCTTGGGAATAGCTTGTAAGATTAATGATTCATTGAGTCCTTCTGGTTTTGTCTCTTCTGTAATGCCCAGAGCCTGTACTGAAGTTTGCTCTGTTTTCTTGTGATATTTCTCCATAGGAATTAAAATCATTTTCTTGACCTCCATCTTTACAGTATCGATTGAATAACACCTTTCACTGATTGGAGTATTAACAAAACTACCCCAATATGTCTTACTAGAACATGGTGTGTCCCCCTGGTGATACGTTTAGTGTCTGCCAAGTGCTGAATAATTCTTTTGTGTTTTTTCAGTTTCTTTTTATAACCCTCTGCGATGGGGATTACACCATACAACACATTCTTTATAATTTCTATTAGAGTTGTCATTTGGTTGAGACTTGTTGCTCGAATGAATGCCTTTGCATGTTTTGGTGTTTCTGCTCCCAACAAACATTGAAACAGAGGCCACTGTTTTCTTATATTCTGAGCCATCTTAAACTATTCTTTATCAGCCTCTTTAAGTTTTCTTATAACTTTTTGTCCGTTAATTAAAGCTGTCATGATCTCGGGAAGTTGATTTAATAAATTTGTCCATTCTTTTCTCCGTAACCATATTCGTTGGATTGTAGCTTTCCCATTGATAAACTGTCTGATGTCAATTCTTAATGTTCCATGATATCCACAAAGGGTCAATCATTTACCATGCTGGAGTAGAAATTGTTTAAGATAGGAACATTCAGTTGTATTAATGTTTGTCAAAGGTTCACTTTGGTTACACATTTTGAGAGGACAAGCTGAGGGAGTATGGTAATGGACAGCAATGTCATTGATATCTATAATTCCCAAAAGTATTGTCATAAGTACAACACTAGCCCCCAGACACATTTTCTTGTTTGCATCTGACACCTCCATGATTAAATGGCAATGCTATCGATCCTTTTTGTAAATTTCACTCCCTTGTAAAATTTAACACACTGAAACATAGACTAAGATATCTTGATTAGGAAAAAAATGAGTTCTTAAACGATATTTTGGGTTAGAATTTGGAGATAAATCAATGACCAGATAATTATAAGGACTTTTCATAGCATCAGTGTAAGCTTGGACAAGGATCTTTCCTTTACCCAGATAGATTTGTCTACCTAATGCTGCAATCTGTGATAAATCTCTATTTTGTTGAAAGAGTACAACGTAGGAAGTGTTGAGAGCTATCGTACAGCTATGTTTTCCTGCCTGAAATAAGTTTTGGCTCACTATAATGACTGACATGTTATAATGATGGCAATGGCAGGTAAACAGTTGTTCCGTGCTAGGTGACTGTAATATGTAGTTTATCATGTCATCAAAAATTATTAATTTATGGCAATCATCTGTTGTAAACTCGTTTAATTCTATTTGTGTAGGTAACCCTTGATGAAAAATAATGTTTGGTATATTTTGTTCCATTTCATCATATAATGGTTGCCACACTGCATAACAAAACATAATGGCTTCTGGTTTGATCTCATACATGCCTTCTATGTTCTGTAATAATTTGTGAATAAAGTAACTTTTGCCCGAGTTGGATTGACCCGAAATCAACATGGAGGATCTTGCTTTAAAAGGGAGCAAACTTTGAGTTTCCCACCAAGGTTTGTCAGGGCATGTTTGTTTTTCTTCAGAGGACATAGTTTCGGGAAGTGTCTGATTTTCCTCTAGATCATCTTGAGATAAATCATTTTTTTGGGAACCATGTGAATAAGATCTTTTCAACCATTTTGCTCTCTCTGAAGTCTTCATGTTGTGTACATCTCTCAAATGGGCATATACATGTAAAAGTTTGTCTTTGCTACATATGGGACAAGTTCTCCGTCTTCGACCCATCATTAAATTAGGTTGTTGAAATTAGGTTCCAATCCTTTAAAGTGTTAATATTTATACCGTAATTCTCTCAGATTAGGACATAGTTCGGTAAATAATACATAAACGTCGTCTCTAATATCTTGTGTTTCATTTGTCAGTTCTTTTTTCATGATGTCTTCTCTCATACTAACATTCAATACTTCAGTCAATAAATCCGATGCACTCCTATTCACATGGATCTTTAGTTCATTCATTATTCTGTCTAAAGCTTTCACTACCTGCACAGCTGATATTTTACTCTTGACATCTTTGAAATATTTGTCCACTGTCTCGTCCCATTCTGTCAAACACCCTCCCTCCATGTGGTCTCTCTGACCTGGTAAATCCTCTTTACATCCATAACAACTATTGTCTCTCAAACTAATAATATTTTTTTCTAATGTGATACATATAAATCCATTTAATTAAATCCTGGGTCCAAGGTACTACTATGTCTCTGCTAGCTATAATTTCGTGTGATGTGTCTACAACATCACGATCGCTATTTCGTTGTTCGTATTCTTCACGTCTATTTTTACACATCTCCTCAGTAAACACCCAACAGTCATCCCTTTCGTGTATAATGTCATGATTCCAAGGACATACATTTCGCCACTGATATTGCTTTATTGTTTTTTCGGTCTGTTGTCCTTCCCCCATTTTTGTTTTTTTCCACCTCATCTTGTTCAGTTGCTGTCCTCTTTCTGATTGTCATCAAGTTTTGTTCAATTCCATACACATTTGTTACAAGCCGGGTCCATTCATCCATATCCAAGTTCAGTCCTTTCACCCTGTTTCCAGATAAATCTGTACTATGAAGTCCTATGTAATATCTGTCTTTAAACTAAACCACTCTCAGTTTCACCCGTTTAGTCAATACAATTCCTTCTTCTCTGTCCAGGTCTTGTGTTAAGAGTTCAGTCACTTTAGGTATAGTCTGTGTAAAGTTCTGCCAAGCTTGTAAGGATATAAACACCCAACACTTGTTCTTTCCTTGCATCTTGCCTACAGCCACATATGACCCAAACGTTCCTCTCCCCACTTCGACCACTGCCTTATGACTCAGTTGTAGTTCCATTTTGCCTTGTTATCTCTTCCCTCTTTAGAGTAGAAATGATAATGGGATGAAACGTCTCCTCCTTTATACAGTTTTTGTTGATCACCAAATCTATTTTTAGAAATATGACATCACCGTTCTTGTCACTGATTGGTGGATAATGACATCATCGTTCTATTTATAGCATCTGGAACTCCCAGAATCCTTTGCATAAGTAACATGTCTGAACATGTTTAGTCTAATTATAGCTCTGGGAAAATCCCATCATGCTTTATGTCTGGGGATGTGTCTCAACATGTTTAGTCATATCCATAAAGGTGTCATCTGTCATTTTCATTTTAAATTCAGGCATGTCAATAACATATGGTTTCAGTTCAGGATGATTGTCTAACCAAAAGAGATGCCACTGCAAAATTCTTTGAGCTTCACATATCTTATTCTGTTGATATAGGCTAACTAACACTTCTGTATGTATTCTTTCCAATTTTTGTACTCTCTCTTTTGTGTATTGACCATCTTCGAATGTTAAATGCACAATCATATTCCATTTTTCTTCTGTATCTATCAGAGGGACTAAAAACTTCTGGGCTAACTGTTGTCTGGGGGTATCCATTTTGATGATAAATAATGACAGAGAGCTCATCTTTATATAAACTTTTTTTTTTATTTCTTGATCAGATAGTTACACATTGTATTTTGACCAAATCTACACAAACACATAGGAGTATCAGATATACTACATTGTTTTTCATTATGAAAAATCTTATTTCTATCAATATGAATATCCATACCCACACGTCTCAGTATGTACTGCTCGTACAATTTCTGTTCATAAAAGTCCTCTGCATGCATCATCCACCCACATGTTAATTCACTGTGTGGAGCTATATCTAACCATTTCTTTCTTTCTTCTTTTTTCATTCCATGTGAAAAATATAAATGTCTACCTAAAGTGTACCAATAACTATCCGCTGATATGCTAAGACCTACAATGTCACACCCAGCTATTGGACAATCTACATGATTTGCACGCAGCCCTTTTGTATAAAGAATACGATGTATAGATCCTAATTTTTTACTGATGATCGCTATTCAACTTCTCTCAAATCACACTCTACCAGCCGTAAACATTTATGCAAATGTGGATGTCGTAATTTCCAGGACAAATAATGACAGTGTATCTCTAGTGCCTCTGTATTCTTTCCTTTCAAGATCAGAGTGCGTTAGACATCCTGATAAAACACTTGTAATATCATAGCTCTTGATATTTCATTGTTGCCATCCTCAAACACGTGATGGAGCATTAATTTCCAATTATCAGGATTATTTATACAATTAGGACAAGACCATGTGTGTGCGCTAACTCTTGTTTAAACTAAACCCTAAGCAACAGAAAAGATATAGATATGTGAAATAAATTTAAGAGATTCATAAATGTAATAATGGAGAATAATGGGAATTACCATATCATCACATAGGTGAATCCCATATAAATAAAGATGAATGTTAAATATGTCAACATTTATTCAGTTTGTGGGAAAGTGTTTCAATTCAGAATATTTATGATACTCTTTGTTAAAATGAGCTGTAAGTTTAATCTTTTGTATTTTATTTTCTTCCAAATTTGACTTGCGGGTGCATATAGTTTACACATTTTAAGTTTTAATTAGGCTCAGCACTAATATCTCATGAGGTAAAAATTGACTTCTGTTATCAAATCATAACAAAAAAGCATCAGCAAAATTAAACTCAGAATGCTTGATTTTTTCCCTTAATTGAAATACAAACATATCAATAATAAATATTACTTGATATTAAATTTGCTAAATAAATGTGCGATCACTGTGATGAGTGTTTTATTTTTATCATGGGAAGCATCACTTGCCAATTAAACTTAAATATCCAATTTAAATTATTTCAGAACATATTCATGTTTACATATTTAGCTGTTTGATATTCATAGGAGTTGGACATGTTGGATACATGTATGACACAAGAAGGCAGTATTAAGAATTATTATCCAATCCACGCAAAAGCAACTTGTTTGATATCCAGAAACATTGTACAGAGGCCTCGGGTTGTTCATCAGGCAAGGGGGAATTTTGTGTATGGAACATTCTCAAATATATTGTAGATAAAGATAGTTCCATTCCCACTGGTACCTTGTCCTATTCTTCAGGCATATACTCTGTTGGGTCGCAAATCAATTGTTTACCAGGTCTCCAAATCTTGCTCTGCAGCTTTGCTCCCTAGATCACCAAAAGTTTTTTTTGTGTGTGTGTGTGTATGTGTGTGTGTGTGAGTGTGTTTTTTCTCTTTTCTTGCACAGCCTCAGCAAAAAATATTTTTATATTAAGATTTACGCTCGAAAATAATTAATCGGGAAAATTAGGATCACTTTGGATTACAAAATTTGATTAAAACTGCTTATTATACTAAACTATACTTGCTTTGATTAAATATACTGAAATTCACATCAGCGTTCAGCGAGACTGATATGCTGCAATAAAGCTCACAAGAACAGATTTTGAAAATCATATATATCTGCTTAGGGTAGCCTGGAATAATATACTAGTCGCAAAATATGTTTACGGTATTGCTGTGGTATGAATTCCTTTTGCATAATTATGTAAACTTATAGATTGCTTCCTGCAAGTTTTGTAATATTTTGTGATGAAAAATGAGCACAATTTCTCCTAACAAAGAACCTGAGAACAATATCGCCAGTAGTAATTGCTACATGATTCATGGTATTTTATGTACATAATGTGACTAATATTTTCTCCCCTTCCTTGCAAATTATATGATTAGATGAACTTCAGCTTATGTTTGAATGCAGACTTTTAATTATGTAAAGTAGTAAATATTTCCAAAATTTTATACAGAATACAGTGCCGCATAGCAATGGGAGTTAAGTGATACCTACCATGATACCACCAGGTTTACAAAGAATACCATTGTCAAGACACGAGTGATTTTTTTCTTTACATTGGTATTCGAAGATGCATTTTGATGTTTTGGGTGATTCTTAAGACTCAGCCTTTTTCTGTATGGGTCTTTGCTGTCCTTGTTGAGTTGAAATTTATGAATGAGGGCTATGTGGTTCTGAACTATACGATGTACAGAATATTGTTGAGATGATGATGGAATGATCGATGATAGACATAGCTGCATCCTACGCATGGTACTAATATCTCTGTTCTCATTTTGTGGATTTTCTCAATATCAACTGTTTCTGACTCTACTGCCATTTTGATTGCTACTGGCAATTGTTATCAATAGTATCAATGCATCTTGCTCTGTCGTTGCAATACTCTTGTGGCATCACTATTTCAATGTTGAACATTGGGACAGGAAAAATCATCTTGTACTTACCTTTAACATATGGGCACGAAAGGCTTAAGTAAAGATAACTGCAACATCTTTGTCGGCGGCTTCTTGTTTCCTCACTCGGTGACAGAAGCAGATTTTACAACAATGGATAATGTTTGTGCAGAAAAGTTGAAAACCTTAATAAAAACTGAAATCAATGCTGTGACAAAGTTTGAGTAAATCAAGCAAGGTTTGACTGTTGTGTTTACCATGGGGCTCCTTCTTGAACTTGTAACAATCGAGCTGCTTAAAACCGATCACCAGCAGCTAAGGAGCTCAATCTCAATTTGAGGTAGCAATTACCTTTTCCTTAACTCTCTGGTATTATTTCGTGCTTTATAGACATTAGGATATATTGTATAAACATAGAAAACCGTATCCAATACCATTTAGTGGAAGAACAAAGAGCTGTTATCTCATTTTTGAGCCACAAAATTATTAAATAGGATAAATGAGTTTTTATTCACACAGGGTAGGCTCTGTATGTTTTGATTTCCAAAGTGTTGTACAAAGTAAAACGCATTGTTAAACAATCATGTAAAATGTTATCTGAATAAAAAAAAGTAAGAGGAAAAAGCACAAATATCTGATATTGTATGCTGTAATTTGTAATGGGTTTTGACTCTTTTGTGCATTAGTTTATATAGCGTGTAGACTCTAGGATTATTTATGCACAAAACCTTACATAAGATCCTATGTAATGTCATCCTGCTTTAATTAAAGTTTTAAATCCTTATATCACTCTGACGCACTCCTTACGTGCAGGTGTAGAGTGCATGTACCTGACGAGCATGTGCATTACCGTGATTCAACTGATAACGATGATTTGGTACTTACAAGAATTATATCATATCATTTGCAACGAATTTATTGCAATTCTCAATGATTTAATGTGTTGTTCTGTAATGAACATGTACAAGCATGTTGCTATTCTTAAAACTGCATCACTAGCGTCTCCCCTTTAAGTAGGTTAAATTAAACGTTTGTTCAGCATAATATAAATCTTTTGACCATAGATGTATGCACAGAAATTCTAACATATTAAACATATGCATATTCACACTTTATTTTTTAGATTTTTCTTCATATATATATATATACACATATATTATACAGATATTGGATGGCAGGGAGTCTAATATGAAGTTTACGGGACGATGAAACATTATATTGGGTGAGGCGAAGCCGAACCCAATATAACGTTTCAGAGTCCCGTAAACCTCATATTGGACCACCCGCCATCTAACATCTGTTATATTCTGCAATTTGTATGATTTTCCTTGTGTAAATAAAGAAGTCTGAAACACTCTTTGGCAAAATCACAAAATTTATTTCCAATTGGAATTCTACACATTTTGCCTGAAGCTAGGGAAAAGCCCCAGTGAACGTCATTTGCGTTATGACGTCACGCGCGCACGGGGATTCCCTCGAGCTGTCCAATATATGATTCAATATAACATTTACAGGGCAGGCACGTGGTACAGTTAGAGACAGCTGATTGGCTACTAATAGACTAATGCATAATATATATACATATATATATATACATATATATATATATATATATATATATATATATATATATATATATATATATATATATATATATATATATATATATATATATATATATATATATATATGTGTATGCAGTCAGTTCGTCCAAAAACAATTCGTGCACATTTTGACCAGATTATTGTGGTATATGCGCTGCTGACAATATCAACAGAAAATTTAATGCGTTTATGTTGCTACATATATAATATCACGTTTTGGTGAATTGCAGATAAATAATAAAATCTCCAGATTTTGCCCATCAGAAAAGAGAAAGAGTTGGAAAAAAACAATCGGAAAACAGAATGCTTTTGTAACGAGTTACTCTGTATGTCAGTGGTAACTATGTGAGCAAGGGTTCATATATATATATATATATATATATATATATATATATATATATATATATATATATATATATATATATATAAGAATAATTGATGAAGAGTGCAATATCTCCTTCTCACATCTCCCCTTATTATTAAAATCACAACAGAAACATAAGTTACCATACGTAGAATGCATTTCCACCCATCGCCGATCATTACACAATCATCTCAGCCACATTACATCTAATTATTCAGGAAAAACATTACCCTTATCTTATTCATTAATTTCAACCCAACAATGACAGCAAAGATAAATGTAGAAATATGTTGAGATATCAGAATTACCAAAACATCAACATGCGTTATTCAATACCAAAGGAAAATAACAAATTTCACCCCATCTTGAGTTATATATTCAACCATAGAAGGCAACTGGTTATTTTAAACCAGTCCTAAATATACAGACCTAACTAACTAAAACCAAATTTATCACTTGCGCCAAAGATGAAAATAGACGTGGTAGGGGTGTACATCTAACAGACGTCATAGTGATTTTCACGATACTCTAGACCCCTTCCCTGTTAGAATCGGTTGGAAAATGGTTTGGTAAGTATCACCTGACTCCAGTTGGTTTGTAGCACTGCATTAGGTATAGATCTATGGAAACTTTTTAAATCTTGATAATTCATGCATACATACCACAGCGGAAGTTCGTTTAATATTGCACGGAAGAGAATAAACGTTACATTCCTATTATATTTTATATCTTAAACATTTACGCACTTATATATTACCTGAACTTCATTTCAACCAGCACAGGAGAGGAGAAAAAAAAATAACACACCATGATGTACATCAAATACGAAATAAACATGCAGCATTTATTTCAGATTCTAATATTCTTGGCTTTTCTGTTGAAGTAAGCGGTGTTCACATGACCAAAAAAATATAAATAGCTTCGAGGAAAATATAATATAAATCTATATAAATCAATAGATTTAAAAACAATCCAATGCACAACAAGGCACCATCGACATATCTTGCTAACTTCAGATCATTCTAGGCTACCCCCCGGCAGATTCATATAATTGTCTGAAGCTGTTCATAATAATCTATATTGGAGCACGTTAGTCTCATTTGACCGGGATGTGAGCCCAAGTAGGTTAAATCCACGCAAATGTACGGTCTCAATCAGTTATCAAAACTGGAATCAATTCGTGATTGAGTATTGACGAATTTAAGTTGTGATTTTAATATGTGTTTCACTAAAGCTGTCCCATTTCGTGTCTTTTTTTGTACCATCATACTGGAATACAAAATATAAACATCTGTGTATTAAAGACATCCCCATGGTTATCCAGAATACGTCAGTTGTGTCTGCATTTAAAATTAATCCTTCAAAGCCAAAATTATGTGCTGCAATACCAGGGCGTCCCAGTGCAGTAATTGCTTACAAGGGAGCAAGTATTTGTCTGTGGTTCGTAATATTTTTATCGATGGATGAAGATATATTGTGTACACCCCAGGCGTCCTCACCTACAAGAAACAAATATCAAGAGGAAGATACTTTGAAATTATAGTGATACCTGCAACTGGCGTGCGCCATTTTATCAATATATAACATTGCCTTGTGTGACATTCATAGGACTCTTCTTGGTTTCAGTCTGCCAAAGACTAAGTAATAAATACATCAACTTGCAGTGGCTATAATTTTGTCACACCTTGTTCAACAAGAACATTTTGAAGAGAGACTATACCTGCATAAATTATATTCACGGGGTCTTAGTGCGTAGCAATCAGAAGGCGTTTCAGTACCCCTTTACCATATTTATACACTATTATTTTCGTACCAAACTTTGTAAATTTAACTGAGGTAATTGTCATGAAGTGAAGGATTAGGAGTAAATAAATAGCACTTAAATTAATATGTAACTCACACATGGGGGACATTTTCGACAAAAAGTGATAATTTTGCAACAGAAACTCGGAGTTGGTGGCTGTAACAGAGTGTAAGCATTTGTGATGGCAGAAATGATGTGTGGTTTTGTGCCCTGACACCTGACTTTGTCTCATGATTTAATTATTTTTTCATAATATGACTAACTACAATACTGGAACAGTTTATAAATACACTCATACTTGTTTTATTTTTGCTTCAGGTAAACGATACGCAACATGAATTATTCAATCGCAAGGACAATGTTAAATCTGACGTCAGCCATCACATTTGCACCAAATATTACCACTGTGTTCCGACGATACCCCGTAGGATTCTATACTTCGAAATGGGTTCGGCTGTATCAGGTGTCTATATACACGACCATGTGTATCAAGCCTTTCATCCTATTTCCAGGGGTGATTTTGAATATGCTTGCTGCCGTCGTCATAATATCATCTCCTATGCGCAAAACTACTCCAGGTCACTATTTCACTGCCATGGCTGTTGCAGACAACATATATTTGATTGCAGGAGTCTTTGAATGGTTGGCTAGTTTTTCAGTATTAAGAGTATTTGTATATTTTGAAGAATCTTGTGGTTTTGCATTTCATATGAGACTCATTGGCCAAGTACTTTCGTGCTACCTTACAGTCTGCATAACAATAGAGCGTTTCCTGACTGTGACATTCCCTTTAAAAATTGCCCGCATATCTACACCGTTGAAAGCAAAAATTACAATTTCAATAACAGGTCTAATCTGTGCATCAGTAACGGTATTCCCATATTGGTTGCTTCACAAGTATAAGTTGTCCAGCAGATGTTCAGTCAAAACGTTAGGAGAGTATAGAATTTGGAATCTAGTAATTCTTCAGATGGCTGGTATGATCATACCAAGTGTAATGGTTGGAGTCTTCACGTTGTTGCTCGTTTTAAAGGTTAAACGTTTGCAAGTAGAGCGGAAACGCCAGCTGGAGGGTCAGTCCGAAGATACTCAAACTTCTACTCAAATCAAGGAAGCTGTGCTCACAAAATTGCTCATTGTCGTGGCTGCAATCTTTGTCTTTCTCCGATTACCGCATAGCATACTCATCATTGCTTACCACTTCCAATCTGAGGCCATGCACAACTCTGCTCCTCCACATATATTGCAAATGCACTTTTTCTTAAATATAACCGAATTGTTTTATTTGAGCAATAATGCGATCAACTTTTTTCTTTACAGTTTAGCTGGCAGTATTTTCAGAAATTACACGCGCAAATTGTTCAAGTGCACACCTGTGTCTGGCCGTGCACTGTCCTCCCAAAAGACAGAAACAAAAGAAATGTCAATGACTGCCACCCATGGCGCCAATTTAAATCAAATGGGAACAAATTAAAGCATAATTATTCTGCTTGCTTACTTTGCAAAAAAGTAAGCAAGCAGAATAATTATACAGACATATTTCAGTTTATTTCAGGAAGATAACCCAATGATAAAGCAGAGCTTTACGTCCGAATTTTTATATGCACATGGTTGCCAATGCTTATTCCTTGCCTAGGGAGAGAGGAAACAAAACACCACCACCACCACCACCACCACCACCACCACCACCACCACCACCACAAAAACAACAACAACAACAACAACAACAACAACAACAACAACAACAACAACAACATCTAGATATCTCCAATCTAGGTTCTTGCAGAAAAAAAAAATATGTCCTGCATGGCAATACTCTTAGGACAAAAGCAAAAGCACTATTATGGGATTAAATGTGGATCAGTTATTGGTTTAATAATAATATCATATCTTAGTGTATGGTCGTTTGTGATATCGCCATATGGGTAGCCTTATATTGCAATATGAGCCAAATGCTATTAAATCATTCCATGGCAAATTGGAAGTGGCTCCATACCCTATATAAGTTGGCTTACTGCTATATCACTTTGTGTGGTTGATCGCTCTATTTGTAATTGACACCATCATTTCATCAGTTTTACCAATGATAAAGTCAGCTCTCTATTTCTCAACCAGATCTTCCACTACTTTCCTTCATGAACGTCTCTGTTTGGGAAGTGTCTTTGTCTCAGACCTGCCAGCGGAGTAAATGTACCGAAGTGGACAACTCCTCATTCTGACCTACCCTTTTACTGACCATATTCTACTTGTGGGAAAGATGGCATGTTGCCCATAGATTTGTTTTCCGTAATGACTTGAAAAGCAAATAAACTGATATGGACCAAGAAACAATATACAGACAGCTGGAGAGGTGGAATCTGTGCACACACGTATGCAATTTGGGGCTTTGCCATTGAGGTTAAGGTTGAATGTATGTTGCCATATTCCTTAAAACACAATTCCCAAAGAGAACAGAACCTCTTCGGTTCATATTTTAACAACTTGAAGAGCTGAGTTGCATAGCGCCAAGTCGGGCGCTATGCAACTCAGCTCTTCAAGTTGTTAAAATATGAACCGTTTCAGTGTCCAAATCCCCTCCTAACTTAAAACTTCATATCAATATCGTTCTTATTTGCTCCGAAAATAGTTC
Organism: Hermodice carunculata; assembly: GCA_964020975.1. Lineage (NCBI taxonomy): Eukaryota > Metazoa > Annelida > Polychaeta > Eunicida > Amphinomidae > Hermodice > Hermodice carunculata. Next base: position 20,090 of record CAXHWN010001510.1, read on the forward strand.
AGTGTTTTCTTTGGTTGCAGACCTGATGGTTTATTGCCACCCTAGCTGTGTTTTCGGACTTATGTTTAACTATGTGATGCTACTATAGCCTTTGCGTTGACACAAAGCAAACCTTCATAGAAAGTCAAGTTAAATAAAAGGGGCCAGGCCGCCTGTTGAGTGAGGGAATATGGATTGCAGTTTTCGTAACATTTGAGTCAATAGACAAAAGAAAGGTTAAGTCCATGAACCACTTATTAAAAAATACAGCGTTCGACCCATTAAAAGATCTGCTTCGTCTGATTGTAACTAAACTGATTTATATGGAAAGTTTGCTGATAGGCCATTATTTCTTAACCCTTTCTTCTATACCGTTCAGCTGACCTGAATGATTAGTTTTGAAGACCAAAATGTGGCATGCTTACCATGTCTCTTTTAGTCTTTGTTGCAAGTAATACATTTTAAGTTGTTGGCGGTAAGGCCGATATGTCTTGGAAATAATATAATGTTTGTAGTAAAGGAAGAATATTCCAAAGGTTGACAGGACTGGTTTAAAACCAGAAGTTGCACTTTATGACTGCCCTCTCAAGTCAGGGGTGAAATGAATTTCTCCAGATTGGTATTGCAAGATGCATGTTGATGTTTTGGTTATTCTTGAATCTATTCTTATTGTAGTACTTAACATTGCTCTTGCTGTTGAATTGAAATTGAGAACAAAGGTAAAATGTTTAACAATATAAAGAAGTCGATAATTTGGTCATGGCTAGCCATTTCGGTTCCAAAATGTGATAGGACTGACACATATATGAAGTGTTTTTTCTCTCTGTCTCTCTCTTTTTTTTCTCGTACAATACAGTGTATTTGTACTTCAATATATATATATATATATATATATATATATATATATATATATATATATATATATATATATATATTCTAAGTATTGAAGTAAATGTCAAAGCGAAAATGTGATAGAGTTTTACCATCTGGTTTATCTTTAGATCAGAATATCCCAAATATGCTATAATTGACTACCTGATAATGTATGCACTTGATGCAATTTTGGGTTAATTTTGGCTATGAATGGGATACTTGCTGTAAATTATTTTTCTTCCATTCTCTCCAGACGTTTTTATTTTCAATGTTCACACATTTTGGGGCTATCACTGATCACAAAACCTTTATTCCTGCCACACCCAAAACACGTGGGAGGGTAAGGTCATATCCTAAGAAGTCAAGTGCCCTTATAGACTGCCATATCATCAGTATCCAGAGATCAGGCCGCAGTGTTCTGGGTTGCGCCAGCACATTCCTCTCATTACTCATTCCTGATGGTGAACTGTTTTTTTTTTTTTCATTTACATCTGAGCTGGTCGTTCTTTGTGAAACTACATGTGTAAGTTGCTTGAGTGCACATCTGTGTCTGGCCAAGCACTGTCTTACCAACAAACAGAAACGAAAAGGAATATATATATATATATATATATATATATATATATATATATATATATATATATATATATATATATATGTGTGTGTGTGTGTGTGTGTGTGTGTGTGTGTGTGTATATATATATATTGCATTGATTTGCAGTGGCAGTATGCTCCATGCATGCTCAGTTGGAGTCAAGACTGGTGAATGAGCTGGCCAATCCATTCTCTTGATAATCTTGCTTTCCAGGTATCGTGTCACAATCCGTATACAATTGGGGTCTTGCCTTATCGTCCATTGACAAAAACGTATCCCCGATAGCTCATGCAAGTTGACACACTATAGGATTCAGGATATCCTGGACGCTGCTGTACTATTTATGCTGACCAAATATGTGTGTCCAGCAACAGAGATCCCTGCCCAAACCATTCCTGAGGCCCCTCCACAGCAGTCGCGTTGAACAACGTTTGCAGAGGTAAACTCTCAAGCGTGTCGCCACACTCTAGCACGTCTATTCGTGGCATCCAGGCATAATCTGGATTTGTCAGTAAACTCAATGCTATTCCAATCCTCCCGTGTCCACTGCAAATGCCTCGATGCCCACTAAGTCCTCTCTTCCTTTCGATGGTCAATAAGAGGAATTGAAACAGGTGGACTCGAGCATGCAGTCCAGCATCATACAGTCTGTTCCTAACTGTTTGGAGGAATCGAGCACGTCCTTCTGACTCTTGAAAGAAATCTTTTAATTGAGATGCCGTTTGGAACCTATTGGCTTTTGCATGTCTAATGAAAAGATGGTCCTGCTGGGGAGTTGTTACTTTTTGACAGCCAACAACAGGTCGGTGTGCCACCCTGCTGTGATCTTGATTGCACATCCAAGCTCCAGAGACCACGCTATGACTTACACCCAATTGCTCTGTAACAGCCATCTGAGTTGCACCAGCTTGCCACATGTCCATGCCTCTAGACAATTCGTTGCTGAGGTGACGTCTTTCCCTTT
>CAXHWN010001510.1:25000-81889 GCA_964020975.1 Hermodice carunculata
AGATAGATAGATAGATAGATAGATAGATAGATAGATAGATAGATAGATAGATAGATAGATAGATAGATAGATAGGATGTGTGTGGAGGATGTAAAAAGGCTAGAGTATTTCACCTCGATGTTTCTTGCTCCTACTTTACTCATTTAAAAATATACAAATGACATGTGTAATCTGTCTGAAAGCTAACTTTGCCTTTCAGTGTCTTGTGCACAGAAATCCATTGTGTCAGAAATGCATTGTGCCATTTTAAAGAGATATCTCAAAATGTCAATCTAAGCTGATGCCTGCAAACACTAGACATCCAAACCAGAAATGCTGATTTGGGATTGGTAGCAACCCCCACCCCACCCCTGTGCCCTCCAATCCATTTATGTGACAGAATCTTAGAGACCATATGGAAATTAACTTGACTAGGCTAGCTCAGTAGTTGTGTACAACTATCATCCATACATTCATTCAAAAATAACGGCTTATCTCAAACAAGCCAATAGCATAGACGCCTCTGAGAACTGTTTTGTCGAGTGTTTTTTCATAAGAGTACACATTAGGAGGACACAGAAAACCAGTCACTTCTATTTTCAAACACCTCATTCTGGCTTGACGGATAAATTACAATTGGCATATAAGTTAAGACATTTTCAACAAACTGAAGTGAATGTATAATAATATGAATCTAAATGGACCCCGAGAATAACTTTGTGACACATTGTTTCTGTACAAGACACATGTTTGTTCAGGTGACATTTATCACAAGATGTACATTATCACGCTCTCGCTATTACTCTTTAACACATACACATATTTTATGAAACACTTTCCACAAAATATGTATCAAGATATAGCAAGAAAGATATAGTCACTTTGACTTAATAATCAATCTTTTATTCAAGGAGTACCAAAGCAAATAGGACAAACTAAAGTTAACATAGAAGAACATATAATCGTATATATATATATATATATATATATATATATATATATATATATATATATATATATATATATATATATATATATATATATATATATATATATATATATATATATATATATATATATATATACATATATATATTTCATTAAAATTCATCCAGGCTTGCTATGTGAAACTCATACATGTAATGCCAAAACAGCCAGTTAAATCCATTAACTATTATGAAATTTTACGATACTGACTGGTGGCTCTTTACTCTAACTTTTTAAATGCTGGGGTTTTTTTTGGTTTTTTTTGTTTGTTTTGTTTTTGGAAGATATTTGATAAGTTGAAAGGTCCCTTGTTCTAAGCTGAAAGATGTGTATAGAGGTTCTCTTGATTGATAGGCTGGTTGCCCTAAAATATGAATGCAGCTCTTTGGCCATCCGCTAAATTTAATTTGAAACAATATTCTATGTTGGCACACTAGTATTAGTCCCTATCAAGCACAAAATAATAGCAACAAGTTGAGAATAAAGTAGTTGGCACTCGAAATTAAGCTGGAATTTATTGCTGCTACGGGTCTGTTAAAAACAGTTCAATCGTTACAAGACTGCTACAGGAAGTACCATCACCGTAAACACAACAGTAACTATTTTCACTTCTGATACAAAGTTTAGTGTAACACTTTCGTTTCGGTTTATGTTTAATTTATTTCAACTTTTCAGCAGAAACATTGTTTGTTACAGTAAAATCTGCCAGTGTCATCAATTGAAAACCAAGAAGCTATCGGCAAAGGTGCAGCAGCTGTCTTTACTTAAATCTTTCTCATACAGCTATTCAAGGCAAGTAAGGTGAAATTGTTTGTGCAAATACTCAACATTGAGATTTTTATGGCATTCTGGGTGGAGGCAACCAATATGCACAAAAGCGTAGCTGCTGCACATTGATTGCAGTTGCCATCAACATGCATTAAGGAAGTCAGGCCACAGTCGGGTGCAATGCAGCGAATCCACAAAATCACAGCAGGGAAATTTGGATGCATCTGCAGACCTCATCGATCATTCAAGAAAAAATGATGACCTATTTCCTGTGTACATCCGGTGGTATAACGTTTGGTGTCACTTAAAATCAGTTGGTATGCGGCACTGCATTCCGTATAGAATTATGGAAGGGTTTTTTAGCTTACATAAAATCGCGCATTCACAAATCAGCTGACTTTCATTTAACAATATAACTTGCATAGAAGAGAAACAAATATTAAACTCACATTATAAACATCAAATACCACTAAAACAATAAGCATTTACCACTGAGGCCGTTGTTCTCGCATTCTTTGTTAGAGTGAAATGTGCTCATTTCATCACAAACTATTACCACGCTTGCAGGGATCATGTCTACAAACTGCCATATGGAAAAAGAATCCATGCTGCTGGAAGGTGGCATAAACATATTTTGCTACATTCATATTATTTCATGCTACCCTGGACAGATATATATGACTTTCAAAATTTGTTCTTGTCAGCTATTTTTGCAACATATTAGTCTCGCATAACGGTAGTGTGAAAATCAATGTATTCAATCCCAACAAGTATACAGATTCAATCAGATATTAAAACTAGAAGTGATGCTCATGTTACCGACTGAGTATTGTCGAACGTGAATTATAATACCAATATATGTTTCACTAAGGCAGACAATAAGCCTACATTGTTGATGACCCAAGGTGCAAAATTGCATGTCAGGATCTGGATAACTGGTAAAGAAGAATGACGTAGTGATCCATCAGATTATATGCCCAAAGAATAGAAAAATGTGCCCACAGTGCTTGCCTACAGCAACTTTCACAATATTCGATATGCAAATTTCCCCTTGCCGGATAACCATCCAAAAACTCTGTCCAAAATTTTAGATCTCAAAAATGGCGTTCACATGGAGTGAATAATAATGCATCTACCTAATAATTTTTTTGGCAAAACGTAATTGCTATGTTTAGCATCTGGATAACACAAATACATATATCACCAGTTTAAAGAAAAGCTAGGCTTACCTGTAGCATTATTAGTCTGTGACGGCTGCTGAAGCTTTACACACCTTATTATAAGGCTGCCTAACCTTTGCACATCTTATTACAAGTTCACACTTATTCTGAGTGGGCCAAGGTGAGCTGAATGTGGGCTGCTCACACAAGTTCTTGCAATACACATTTTACGTGTATAGTTTTCCACTTTTCTGTCAGTTCATATGATGTACACTCTTCAACTTTCGTTGGAATAAAACTTGATATGATCGCCTCTGGCAGTATAATATATTGCCGCGCTACTAATGTTTCTTGAGTTTGAAACTAAATGCGAAAGAAAAAAACGAAGTAACCAATAAGCATGCATGTTAGCATGGTTGATACGGGAAATCAAGAGCTCATGTGGATCTTATGGATCTTTTTTAAAGCCAAGATCTACATCTACTTGAAACGTGGTGCAGATATACTTTGGTGAAATCTGTGTAAACCCAGGGCATTTTGATACATGTTTTTCTCCCTCATATCCATAAACTACCAGCTCAACTTTACCTGTGACTCAGGTATGCTCAGCCCAGCTTAGATGAAGGTGATTTTGGTCTCAGCAGAGCTGGGAATTTTGGAGTGCCTGTATCAGTTGCATATGGGCTACATATGCAGTTCCCATTTATTGACATAATTAATATGCAGTATTGTATTCGTGTCCTTTTCTCCAGAACCACTCCCTAGTTGTCATTACCCGTCCTCACGGTCTGTACTCTTTACTCTCCATGCGCTAACCTGTCACTGTCTAACCTTTATACATATGGAAGTACCAATGCCCATATTGGAAACATTCCTCTGTACAATTTCGACACAGGCTGTATTAGCGCAAACAAAGTAAAGGGTCTTCAGCAAGTAACTGCTTAAAACACCTTTTGGAGCCTGTACTCGTACAAGTGTCTCTAGGTAGCAGCTCCTCCTCTCAGCAAAGACGACCCACATAGTAATGAATAAATATGAATATGGCGAATGATGAATTAGCTAAATACGTTTTGATTACTAATGCAGAGCTTCATTTTGAATGACGAATAATTGTCCAACCAAGCATAATTACTATATTTGTATAGTTAATACGAACAATTTGACAAACCTCTGAACCAGTATGTGCCCACTCTAGCTGGGCAGCACATCTTAATTAAACCCACTGCCATTGTATAACTGAAGAAGAAACTGGGGCATGACATTGAATCCCAGTGATTGGAAAATAAACAACTGTAGCTAGTCCATCTGTATAAACCGAGGGATGGCCCAATAAGTACTGCAACAATGGACATCTTGCACCAGAAATGTAAAACAAACCCCATAATGACACCTACTCCTTACTTCCAAAGTCTGCAAACAGTGATGCACTATTTTGTCGCCAACCCTGAGTCATTGGCACAGAATTTATGGGTCTGGTTTGTGACATTTGAGTAAATACTGTCCAATTTGAGTAATTTTTGGACATTTCCAGATGTGTCTCAGGCATGTCAGACAACAAAGAAAGTCATTAGGATTGAAGTCATTAGTTTTTAAGTCAAGGAAATATAATCAAAATATTATTTTTTTGCTTCACCAGATATCAAATACGTTTACGGAAGCTTGTAACTTTTGTAGGCTGCACCTTCCTATCAATAGCCCCTGGGGGTTGAACCTAACAGAAAACAAGCTAGCCTAAAATGACCTGAAAGGTGAATATTAAGCATAATGATGCCGGATGATACAATTAAGCGGCAAAAGAGGCAAGTATAAAATATCTATAACTATTGTAGAAATATTTGATCAAAAGTCCATCTTATAATACTCTTGACTCAGTTTATTGTAAATATATTTGTGTTTTTTTTTTTTTTTTTTTTTTGCAAACTCCTGAATTTTAGAAGAAATATGACCAAATCTCAAAATTTCTGATAAAAATGTGTCATATCCAAGAGCTTCCGAAACGTTATTGTCCGGAAAAAAATAGTCTGCTACTTTGAAGTGAAACTCATCCATTTTGTGATAGACTTTGATGCAATTAGTGACCAAACACATCTTTGAAACCATCTCAATTGTTACCTTCCAAAGGGGTATCTTTTGGGTAAATTTCTTTAGCAGTTTCACTGAAATTTTGTACAAGCAATTCTGATTTTGTCTTTTTGGCCAGAACTACTTTCTAGTAGTCCTTACCCTATTCGGCAGGCTGAACTCTTTACTCTCCATAGGCTAACCTGTCCCTGTCTAACCTATATACATATGAAATTATTATTGTCCATATTGCACACGTTCCTCTGTGAAATTTTGACATAGGTTGTATCAGCACAAATAAATTAAAAAGTCTGCAGCGGGTAACTACTCAACATGTTTCGGAGCCTATTACCCGTACATGTCTCTCTGAGTAGCAGCTCCATGTCTAAGCTTAATATTAAGCACAGACAAATCACATAATAATGAATAAATATGAACGTGGCAAATGATGAATTAGCTAAATACGTAAAGTTTTGCTTATAAATGGAGAGGTTCATTATGAAAGAAGAATACCTGTCATAAAAAACATAATTCCTAAATTTGTATAGTATAGGTTCATATAAGAACAAGTTGACTTACCCCTGAAACAATATGTACCTTTTTTAGCTGGACAGCTTATCATAGTGAAGCCACCCGCCAGTGTATTACTGAAGTGGAAACAAGATGGGGCATTATATTCAGTCCCAGTGATTGTAAAATAAACAGTTGCAGCTAGACCACCTGTACAAACCGAGGGAAATCCTAACAAGGACTGCCAAAATGGACATGTTGCACCAGAAAAGTAAAACAAACTCCATGATGACACCCACCCCTCAAGCAACGTCATCAATATTTGGTGTGTTATCTGGTAATTGTATAGCCATTTGAAAGTCCCATTTCTTCAAAGTATCCATACAAGTAAATTCAGTCCAGGTTGAATATAAATCTGCAGGTAACAGGGAGAAGTTGCTACCCATTGTAATAGTACAGAAACACATGAGCCACATTCATTAATTCCAAACCCAACAATGACGGCAAAGAGATTTCAGACTTGCCAAAGTATCAACATTTCTTTTCCAACACCAATGTGAAGAAACAAATTTCACTCCTGACTTGAGACAGACAGTCACCGATAAAAGGCAACTGGTGGTTTTACACCGGTCCTCTCAAACATAGAAATATTCATCATTAACTGCAGACACTAGTTCTTTTTCTAAAATGTATAGGCCTAACCACCCAAAATACAAATTTCATTTCTTCTGCCAAAAATAAAAAGAGACCTGTTAGGCCTATCACCTTTTAGTTCTCCCGACTTGTCAGTCAGCTCAGTTGAAAGTAAAAGAGTAAAGTAGGCCTACATCGTTTTTGTGACATTTATGAATCTGGAACATCACAAACACGCCCTACCTCCACTATAACTATGGGTCGGAGAACAAAGCCCACACAAAGTCTTTTATATGTCGAAAACCAATGGTCGCATTTAACAAAAACATTATCCGAAAGAAATTTCATTGGGTCTATGAAAGTTTCAGTAGTGTGAAATTTAATATTAATTTTTAACATATTTTGTGCAATCAACAACTTTCCTTGACGATAAATTATTACTTATCAATAATTTTCCTAACATTTTGCTGATTAATTTTAGGAGAGAAGGTTTGACTTCATCTATGGGTCGATTTGTGTACAGTGTCAAACATTTAAACATTTAATATTTTTTATATTTCATTTTTTTTATCTTTACTCTGAGGAATTGCTGATACTCCAAAAGCGCTATATTCACAGATTCTTGAAATTGCGTTACAGTATTTGGGAAATGATTCCTAATTGCAGTCAAAACAGTGTTACTTCTTTTGATAATTGTTTTGTTGTACATTTTGAAGCACCAGCTATGAATCTAGATTTAAAAGTTGTTTTTTTTTTTTTTGTGTGTGTATATTGAGTACTCTGACCACAATTGGAATAGAGGAGTGCTCTTCAGAAATTTTCATATTGAAATTCCTTTTCATCTCATCTTAATTTGTATCTTTAAAGTTTCCATGGATTGTTTGTGTAATGTATATACTTCATTTCCTCTTATGTCTAAAATATTGTTAATACTAAGTTCATTTTTTTTAAATATCCAGATAATATATATTTTTTTTGAAGATGATACCAATCTTGTTATCGTCTTTATCAATGGTAGTGATCACAAATATTTCTTGTAGCTATTTCAATGCTTTTAAAACTTTAGGCTCTTCAAAATTTACCATATTGACACTCCTAATGTGCGATTTGTAGGGATAAGTTCCTATTTCAAAGTCAAATTTGATAACCGTCTTCAAATTTCTGAAATTATTTTTTTATTTCTCCTTTTGCCCATTTTATACATTAGGGATTTTTTTCAATATGTCCTGAAAAATACGGTCAATGTCAAACATTTCCAAAATTTTGAATATTTTTGCTCAATTTTTTTTAAACGGATTTCTATCCAAATTACCTATAAATACATGTTTGTGGGAGGTATAAAAACGAAATATTTATTGTTCCACATACAGTCACAATTTTGATTCGCTGGAATATCCTCAACAGTAGTTGAAGCAGAAATGTCTTAATATTCTTGGTATTTTGTTTAATATTATTGCTGCATTTATAAAAAATAATGGGGGGAACTTTTATTTTGCGTTCCTTGGGAATCATGTAATGAGCAAATTTTAATTTGAAAACGGAGTGAATGTTCAGGGAATCAAAAAATCTTGTATTTGAAAGGAATGTTCTAAAATATTTCATCCAAATTGTTACTGTAAGGATCTGGTTTCCAAACAGTTGGTGTGTAGGCATACACAATTTCACCAAAAAAAAAAAAAAAAAAAAAAAATGTGTGTTCAGAAAAAGTTCAATTCAATAGTTTATTTCAACAACAAAAGTTTTGTACAAATTATAGATACAACAAAATAATAGGTGTGAGGATGGCTAGAAGGCTATGCCTTGTACCACCAATAACAACTGAAAATGAAATATGTCTTGGGATACGTGTGCTTAAACTTTGTTAATAAAAATTAAATTATAAGATTACACATAAAAAACATAATGATAATCAAACAAGTTTTAAGTTGACATAAATCAAGTATATGAATTACAACAATTTCTTTATAGTGCAAAAACAGCGTGAAGTGAAGTAAAACTCTTAACAAAGACAGGAAGAAGTAGACACTAACTAATCTGTGTTCTGTTCTTGTGCTCTATGGGGATATATGTGCGCATAAACATCAATATTTTCATCAAATAGCCAGTACTTGAGTTTATTCTTAAAGGAAAAGACAGAAAATGCATTTTTAATTTCTTAAGGCACTAGATTATATAATTGTGAACCGGTATGGAGTACACTTCGGCAAAAGTAAATTGTTTTATGTTGGGATCGAGATAAGATGCGTCGATTTCGTGTGTTATAACTATGTGTCAAAAAACAATTTTGAAAACCAAATTCTGTGAAAGATGTACCACTCAATTCATTGTAGCCTAACAAGCATATAGTTAAAATATATGATTTGTAAAAGGGAAGAATTTTGATGTACTTAAATAAATTTTCTGTGTGACATTGGGGATGTGAAAAGGTAATAATTCGTATGGCTCGTTTTTGTAATATTAAAAGTGGTTCGACATGAGTTTTATATGTTGATCCATAAGCTTCAATACAATACAAAATATGTGGGTGAATAAGGGCATAATACAGCTGACGTAAGATGGGAAAGGTAAGTAAGTGTCTAACTTTTGAAAGAATGCCTATAATAGGGGCTACTTTTTTTACAAACAGAATTAATATGCGATTTCCATGTAAACTGCTGGTCGATATAAACTCCTAAATATTTAACATTGTCTAAAAAAGTTTTTGCTCCTACCATAATATTAAAATCAGCTGGTATTTTCTTCTTTTTGGAGCGTATTATAATACAATTTGACTCATTTACATTTAATGCTAGTTTATTAACATTGAACCAATCTATTAGCTTAAGCAAATCCACTTCTGCATTACGTTTTAATGTATCAATATGTTTACCACTGTAAAGAATGTTAGTATCATCAGCAAATAATCGTGAAATTCCATGTGTCGGACAATTTTGTAAATCATTAATATATACAAGGAACATTAAAGGACCTAAAATAGATCCTTGTGGAACACCACACTGAACTGTTTTCAACACCGACTTGCTAGATCCTATCTGTATAAACTGTCTTCTATCCTGTAGATAACTTTTATCCCATTCCAAAGAGAATCCTCTTATACCCTTATGTTCTATTTTTTTAAGCAAAATACTATGATTAACGGTATCAAAAGCTTTTTTAAATCAATAAATTTTCCCAAACAAATTTTACTTTTTCCAACTGTTGCTGAACAAAATTAGAAAATTCACAAATTGCGAACTTTCTACCTAATTTTTTTCTAAAACCAAATTGTAAATTGTCCAAAAAAAAAAAAAAAAAAAAAAAAAATCTTATTTAAAAACTTTAATAATCTATTTGAAATACAGCGTTCGAAAATTTTTGAAATTGTGGGAAGAATAGAAATTGGTCGATAATTGCCCATAATCTTTGCATCTCCTCTTTTAAAAATGGGTGCAACACGAACTATTTTCAGTTTATCCGGGACATAGCCCTGAACAATAGATAAGTTAATAATGTGAGTTAATGGTTCTTGAATATATTGTTTTGCATCTTTCAATAATCGAGGATGGATTTAATCATGGCCACATGATTTATTTACCTTGATTTTACCCAGCAATAAGGATATTTCACCTCCTGTTACTGGCTCTAAGTATATGGAGTCAGTCATCCGTGGTCCTAAATATTCACTTACCTTTTTCTCGTCACCTCTCAACTTAATTGAGTCAGACACATTTTTTCCAACAAACAGAAAAAAGCTATTAAAATTCTCACACATTTCTTTAGTATCTGTAATTACACAAGGATAATCTCCATCACCTTCAATTTGGATCTGTTTAGGAATATTATTAGCATTCGACTTTCTTTTATTTACAGCTTCAAATATTGTTTCCCAAGTTTTTCTTTGATCACCAATTTTATTTTGAAATTTATTTTCAAAATATCTTTTTTCAGCTTTCTTCAACAGTAGTTCTAACATGTTTTTATATTGATTTTATTTCTGTTTTACAATAACATTAAATGGTTCATTTTGGGTTTTAAAATACAACTCATTTTTCACATTTAATGATTTAAGTAGACCCTTAGTAATCCAAGTTTTTTTTAATTTTTGATTTCTTATTCTTCGATTTAATAATGTAACTTTCACAACATGATAGGAACTTTTCACAAAAAAAAATGTATGCATCATTCACTCTAGGACTACTAATCACTGGATCCCACTTTACTTCCCTCAATTTCTCATGAAAATCATCCAAATCATATTTATCAAAATTATATTTTTCATTATTACTAATCGCATTAAACTTCGCATCGATGTTTTGTAATACAGAAAAAAATGGTTTGTGGTCACTTATATCAGAGCTTATTGTACCGGAGTCGACAGAATTATCCGCAATATTGGTAAACATATGGTCAATGATAGTACTAGTAGTATCAGTCTGTCTGGTTGGGATATTAATAAGAGATCTAAATCCTAAAGAAGTTAAGGTACTTAGATAAGTGGAACGATCATCACACCCTATGTTAATATTTAGGTCTCCAACAACTATTACCTTGGAATTGCTTGTATTTAGATCATTCAGTTTACTATACAAATCTTCTATAAATTCTCCAACATTCAGGTTAGGAGGTCTATAAATAGCCCCAATAATGATCTTACCCCTGGTACAAGCTGTTTCTATTTCGCACCACACTGTTTCACTTTCAGTTATATCAATGTCACTTCTGCAGTTATAATTACAATCTACGTGTATATATACCGCTACTCTTCCACCTCTACCATCTCTGATATAGTTTTCCATATTGTAGTATGGTATCTGTAGATATTGACATTCTGTCAAATTATCAATCCAAGTTTCAGTTATCACAATAATGTCAAAAAAGTAATCCAATGATGTAAGAAGATTGATAAATTTATCAAAATGTTGCTTATTTTTCAGACTGCGGATATTTAAATGGAGTAAAGATAGTCTTTTCCCACCGTTTTCATTTTGAATAATGGTCTGTGTAAATAGATCAGGTCTTTCAAGTTCAACACAGTTAGTAAAATCTGCGGTGTATTCCTCCTCATCTGAATCTGAATCAAAATCAATATCTAATGTGCCATATGTCGTGTCCGATGTGGTACTATTATTTTGTGGTCTAGAAAAAACTGGCATCAAGTTTACTGATCAACGTAATTTCATATGTTCAGATTTAAGTCCTGTATACTGTTCAAACAAAGCAAGTAATTTGTTGAACTCAATATTCATTTATGCTGGCTATATTTCGAAATTATAGTGCTTTAAGAGCTATGTGTAATTGATCAATACCGTTACAGAATGCCTATATTAAATGTTTAACAAGGTCTTTTGAACCACATTTCTAAATTTCCTTTTTTGTGTGATTTTCTTCGTCCACGACTTTTTGTTGTTCTTTGCATACCAGCCTGGTTATTATAAAAAGATGTGTGGCTGCTACTAAGAGTCGTAAATTCTTCTCATCACCGAAGCTTAAAATGCTGTTATTGTGTACCAGGGGAAAAACTGAATAAAGCGTTTTAATCTAAGATATCACATTTTTAATCATTTCTTGTATTGACATAACTACGTTGGTGTAACACATTTAGATATTTGTAACCAATAATTTCTATCCAGCAACCCACATGTGAATGATCGTCAGAATTGAATTTTTTACACAAAAAAGTGTTTAACTAATGATTTTGAATTTTTGTTTTGCGTGCATTAAATCTATTCTAAATAGATTGAGAAGTCAGACCTACATTTTATGACTCACTTTTGATACAGTATAGCAAATGAATGATACTGGAAGATTCAGAAGATAACACCAAATTTTCCAGTCGGGGGTTTCTCAATTTGAATTTTGCATAAAAATCCACTCAAATGATATAGTTTGAATTGCAAACATTTCAGTACACGTTAATACGAGGGTCTATAGGTTATAGGTTAACTCCAAATGTGTAGTGTACCAAATAAACTTGAGAAAATTCAAAATTTAAAATTAGGAATGCCCGCAAGTCAGTATAAATTCAGATACTGCGGAGATTGCTTCAATGAAAATGTGATTCACAATAGCATGCATACATACATACATACATACATACATACATACATACATACATACATACATACATACATACATTAAAGGGGTCGCTATCAAATCTATTCTGCAGTATTTAGAAAATCAATATTTTTTTTCTGCAGAACAGGAAAGATTTGGTACCAATCCACAATACGGCCGAATATTGACTTGGAAAAATGCAAATTTTATGAGAAATTTGGGCCTAAAGAAATCATGTTATTGGCCAAATACCCACATGTTTTTTTTTTTTTTTTTTTTTTGTTTTTGTTTGTTCGTTTGTTTGTTGTTTTTTTTTTTTTTTTAATTTACAACAGAATGTAAATGAGCTGTCAATCAGACCTGGGTTCACTAGGCTATGGGAAGTGATCAAGCTGCTCATAGGTTGGGGAGAACAATGGGCCAGTGTGCTAGGGAGAAAACAATGAACCGGTGGGCCAGGGACAGAATAATGGACACGCCTAATCTGTCATTTTAGTGACTGAAACCAACTATTAGGAAAGCACATCTTAGTGATCTCCTGAAAAAGAAATCAAAGATTCCTCTTTAAACATAGATTTTAAAGATATATTTTCCTGACAACACAGCAAAAATATGGTATTATAATGGTACTTCTCACAAGACAAGTATCAATAAGAGAGAGTGAGTACATTTTCCATAATGGCGAGTTGATCGCTGCCAGACAGCCGATTAAACCTAAATATCATTTTAATCTCACAATTACAATTTTCGTCCGACTTCTCAGAAGTTTTCTACAGTTTGCTTGTAAATGGTTTAATTGGATTTGGACGATATAAATAGCTCTTGAAAATAAACGTTCTTACCTAGGAACAGTATGTGCCGTTTGTAGACATTTTTTTTTTTTTTTTTTTTTTTTTTTTTTTTAATGTTGAATGACACAAAGTGGAAAATTAAAACAGGGCCCCTTTATATATTTTTTTAATTGTTCTTTTTGCTTTAAAAGTAAAAACAAGAAAAAGACTCCTAGAAATGTCATCAAAGTGAGTTTTATTCTACCAAATTTGTAGATTTGTATGTTGAATATTCTGGTTTGTAGGCCCAGAAAATTTCTGAAGTGGACCCCTTTGAAATATATCGCCTATCACCTCAAATAACGAGAAACTGCTGACATTTTCTTCTCATACTGAAATTATAAATCGATATCCACAATAAAATGTGTGGTTGGTGGTGGTGGGGGGGGGGGTGCTAACGGCAACGTTAAAGAAAGGACAGTGGAGCAAGACACCACAATGATGTATATGCTGAGCTTTACAGACGGCCCCTTAAATGTTGTGAATTACCCTGTATTTAAGTCACAACTGTATTAAACAGCCTTTACAAAATTTATACATAATTTGAAAACAACACAATGTCTGCCTGTGCTACTTCTTTTACTTTTAAATTATTTGGGTAAATGACAAAGATGGTGCATCAGTGAGCAAAATTAAAAGTAATATGATGTATATTGATGTATTCAGTAGGTATTCATTATTTATGAAGAAAGTGAAATTAAGTTCAGATGCAAATAGAGTGTGCGTACTATAGTCTGTTCTGTCAAATACTTATACATATGCATGTTATCTGACGCAGTAGCGAGTAATGCACACTAGTCGATGGTGAAGAGTGACTAATGGGTATGCCTTAGACCATCAGTATTTGGCCCTGATGCCCCTCTAAATTTTAAGTGACTTTTGGTGGCATGAAGTTTCTGCTCCATCCACTACCATCCCCTGCTGTTGACAGTGGCCAAACATTTTGGATGACCATTTCCCATCGAAAGCATTTACAAAATACTGCCAGATATAGTTTTGTGCTTAGTATAGGCTTTCTGTAAGTTTACACATGGACGTGTGCACGTTTTTACTGACTTTTAACACGTGCAGGCTTTGTTTTTATAACTAGTACTTGAAATTTTGCATAAGCTTTACATAAAGAAAAAATACAAAATTGTTGACACGAATTCTGCAGTTTAGCAAGCAATACCCGATGTGCTAGGGGGAAATGAATTATTGTACAGAATTTGTCGATGCATAGTGTACGTCTATTTGCTATTACCGATGTCTTTCGTCAGATCCGTTACGCTATTTTTTTAATTGATTGAGCATATTATATGAATATTGTTCACTGCAATACAGGGAGAGTTTTTATAGCTGGGTTTTTTTTGTGGTTTTTTTTTTTTGTTTTTTTGTTTTTTTGTTTTTGTTTTACTTTTCCCTTAGGTAAAGGATAAGCAACATTAACTCAACAGGAAACCCAAATGCACTCAAAGGAAGACTAAGTGACTTGTCTGATGCACTTACATTAGCTAGAGCACACTTAGCACACTCTAGAGAACACAATAGAAACTGCATTAACAACAAAGCAAATGCGGGTCAGATAGATGTGGGATCTTCAGTAATTTTGAGGGCCAATAAACCATTGACCCTGACCTCCAAATGGGACCCACAAATTGAGGTATTTAGAACATGTGGGGAGGTCTGCTAGATACGTCATCAGCAAACTGGGAAAACCAAAGTGGTAAATAAACTACTTGAAACGTATAACTCTCCACTTATTTAACTGCATATAATTAACTAATGAACAAATATTTTGGAATTTCAGTATCATATATTTTCTCGTTATACTCGTGGTACAGCATTAACAGAAAAATGAACATCTTAAGGAGTCCATGCTTCACTGCACATGACTGGTTTTGAGTGAAAGTCAAAATTTGAAGTTCGCAACATTAGATTCAATGAAACCTGAAGTTAGTAATCAAGTTTTTTGTTTATCACAGTAGACTTGTCTCAATGATTTGATCATTTGGAACTTAGTCACAACCAAGGAGTGACTAGGGCATTAGAGATACCTCAGGGTACTTATGTAATAATTACTTTGGGGGGGGGGGGGAGTAACTACCCACTGTGTTTCATCACTTGAGAGAACTGTGACACTGGGACCTGGGACATCTATCATAACTGTAGGAGAAAAATGTACAATAAGCGGTGCATATTGGAAATTAACTGGTATGATTCGGAAGTTTGGTAAAGTAAACGTACATGCTATGCAGGTGCATACCAGCCTAAAACTTAACATCAAAGTTCTCA
This sequence comes from Hermodice carunculata, assembly GCA_964020975.1. Taxonomy (NCBI): domain Eukaryota; kingdom Metazoa; phylum Annelida; class Polychaeta; order Eunicida; family Amphinomidae; genus Hermodice; species Hermodice carunculata. Next base: position 40,236 of record CAXHWN010001510.1, read on the forward strand.
TCCCTGATGGGGGATGCCTTAAGGGAATTAGATAAATTAAAACTTAAACAACTGAAACCAGTTAAACGGGTCCATCTTGAACCAATTAAAGCCATCGATGATGATAATGAGTTCATTAATTGGAACTATCATAGGCAACATGTCCCGTGGGATCTACTGTTTATGCTAGTTCCACTTACAATTGTGGTTACTTATATGAGTGTGTATGTAATAAAGAAGCGAGGACAGTTTCCTGGGATCACTTTGCCCTGGCCAGTTAAAGGAGGTCATGATTGTGCTCACCTTGGTGAACAGAACAATGACATTAAGATGAACAATCCAGAAGACCCGTTGGCATACTTTCAGAACTTCAATCTGAAAGATGTTGAAAGACATGAACAGCCTATGGAGATTGACAAACATGGTAACGAGGCTTTCCCTCAATCTAGGTTACAAATGGAACAATAGCAAGGTCAAACTTAGCTTGTCCCATAAGTTGTATAAAGTAGGGTACATAAATGACCTTGTTTCATGTCAATGCTCCAATATGAACGAGGACATTCTTGACTCATGCATGTATTGGATTATGCTTATCTGACAATTGAGTTATATATGTATGCTTGTTAGCTAACCTTATTCAAATTATTATTATTCATTGTATAAACTATGATAATTGTGACCTGATTATAAAGAAGTTCAGCCTGTATCCAGCTGTATATAGTTAAAATATTAAGGGGTCTAATACAACACAGCGCTGAATTCTTGGATAACGACTTATGATTGGATATGGATTATGAAACTAGAACAATGGCTAAACCATCTGTATGGATATATATGGATGGTGCATTGTTAGAAAAAAATGACTTGATGACAGCATATTATAAAAGCATGATTGCTTGGTTTTCAAAAGAGCACCCAAAAAGAATGGATCAATTGCATCTTCCACTCCTGGTTTGCATGTGCAGGTGTGTGATAGACGATTTGATGTATCTTGGGTTCCAATTGAAGGTTCCCTAAGAGAGACACGATGGAGAGCTGTGATATTTGCATTGCTATTTCCATATTCTGATTTAACAAATCAAGGTATTCGTAAGCTTTATGTCTTGATTAATAAACAAACTATTCCAAATTGGGATCAAATTTATGGAAATAAGTTAAAATTGTGGACATCTTTGTCATATCAGGGACTGCTCAATGAACTAAAGGAAACAACATATAAGTTGTATTGCAAGGTGGTAGCATTGAAAAATTTCTAGCTCAAGCTTTGCAGTTGCAAAGTGTTAATGTTGAGAGTTATGGAGTTCCAAAGCTAGAAAGTTACTAGTTTTAGATACGAGCTCCAGGTACTGGTAAAATATGCCAATTGCATAAAGATAGAAAATGTGTACACTGTCCTTGGGTGGAAGTATTTTCTATCAAACACTATTGTATAATTACTGGCATTGCTTTAGAGGAAAAAAGATCAGGGTAAATAATTCTATGGACTTTGTTCCATAGCGGCGAGCTAGAAAGCACAAATGTAATGGCTCATGCATATAATTATTGTATATAATCATTGTATACTTTGCATGCTTAATCAGTAAACTTAGCTAAGGCCTAGAGTTGTTTTGTTGATGATACCGTGAACTGATAACACCACCTTGGTCCACTGACCTTGGGTTCTTATCAACATAGGGGTATACTTGAGCATGGCTCATACACCAGTCTTTAACATTATACACGAATGAACCTAGAGGTACTCAATACTCTACAAATAATCAATATGTAATAACCATACATTATCGCATATAATCAACATTTATAATGGCACATAATCAATATATAATCATAAATATATTCAAAGTAGTGTAATATAAAAAGGCTGTTGTAAATAAAGTGTTATAAATGTAGTGAATCTGAGTTGAAAACGTTTCCAACTACTTAAAGGGGTGGAGAAAATGATTACAATAAGTATAAAACACAGAAAATTCCGATCATGTACAAAAATAATCACGCTAAGGGAGCCCTTCAGGTCATACAACATCGCGGCTTACTGAAGTAATTTGTAGTCAGGTTTCATATTCATTGAAAAACAGACAACGGCTATTCTCTATTGATTTGGAACTGATCAACATATTGGATAACGTAGAGATATATATACTTGGCTGAATTGTAACTTTTAACTGTGACGACCCATTGGGGTGACATATAATGAACACAAGAGATTGGGCGATGATTAATGTCACTTCATTATTTACATCGGAATTATTATTAGCATAATACATATATATATATATATATATATATATATATATATATATATATATATATATATATATATATATATATATATATATATATATATATTGATATATATCTTTATTAGTACAAAGTAAAATGGAAGAAAAGGAAAGAAAACAATACAAAACATACAAAACCCGGTTACTCAGTACACAGTGTCACCACAATGTCCTGCAACTCGCTGAAACAGAAATAGGAGCATTATCTCCGACCTCTGACATAATTTGAATGAGCAAAAACTGTGGCAGAATCAGCGTAATCAGTGAGCAATATCATCTGTGGAGCTTGAATTTTATTGATACAAACAATATTGCTGCAATTGCTGATATCATATTTCAGTAACTCTACATACTGCATATTGATGTAAGAGAGTTACTTAAATGCGACCAAATTCTTGTGAGGCTAACTTACTATATATTTGAACATATTCATTAGAGCTTAATCTACAACGTCTAAAAATATTGAGAAATCTGAATGCAATTGCGATTCACTAGATATGTCCGCACATGTTAGGCTAAACAAGTTACAATGGGTAACACAAGCGATGTGGAAGAATACATTTTCTCCATGCAGTATAAAGGGTCGACACGTCAGATATGTCTTCACATTAGGCTTAGTAAGTAACAATGGGCAACACAAGGAATGTCGAAGAATACATTTTCTCCATGCAGTATAAAAGGTCGAGATGTGTGATATGTGAACAATCCCACAGAGCCCCACCATAGAGTGACAGGCAAAAGTATTTGATAAATTTGTATATGATATGCGAAAACGCATTGCCAATCTGAGCTAACATCAAGTTACATCTGCCATATAATTTCCCTACAGCAGGATCAATTTGATTTTTCACAACATCAATACCAACTGTGGAACCAAGATGAACCTTGGTCAGAACACAATCAATACTCTATCCAGCGTGACAAATATTGTAACAACAAGCTGACTTACCGGAACGTAATAATTTATTTGTGTCTTAGTTAAAGACAAGCTTATACTCCTCATTAAATAACCTTAGAATGCCCAGCAATTTGTGTAATGCTAACTTTGTACGAGCCAGTAATGTTAAACCAATGGCACAGCTTAAATCACCCATAACATTTTTACCTACATCGCATCCATAACCCAACATCTTCAGCTTTCTACGTAGTCCATCATGATATGATACAAATAAAATAGACAAAATAACTCTATCCTGTTTCCCTCCGTTACTGACAGAGCATTGGTGACTAATGTAATCAGACCAACGCGCTCTGGTGGTTTGTGAAGTGTAGAATAGAGCTACGAATCGTATTATTAATGGATAAAAACCTGTTTTGGTAAGTAGTCTGAAAAGTTTGGTTACTCAACTCGATCGAAAGTCTTTGTTGCATCAAGCAACATTGCATACGCATTGACCCCAGGATTGGTATAATACTGTAGCACCTTATTAACTACAAAGGTACATTGAACTGTGGAGTGGCGATTTTTGTATGTGAACTGCAAATCTTTGGTCTTCAGTACGACAATTTTCTGGTTTAGTATCACCCAGTCTAGCATTTTCCCGATCACTCTATTTAGTGCTATTCCTCTATAGCTATCCAAAGCATGTAGTTAATTTCCTATTTTAGGAATAGGAGTAATAGTGAATATGCATATCCCTTGTGGAGAGAAACCATGACGTACTACGCTACTAGACAAAAAAGCTAGGCACAAGAAGAAGTTGTTAGTATCATACTTTTTATGGTCTGTATACTGACCAAAATCTACATTGAACCACGTATTTCACTGAACTGGGTTTATAGTGTATTGCTGTTTCTAAGGATTGCATACCTTAGACTCATCTATGTGTGTTTTCTATTTGAACATGTTATGAAATACCACACACGATTTTTATGGACGGCTATTTCAGGCACATTTTTACAGAATATTAATCGTTCACACTTTCTCGTGTTAACGATGATTTATTCATCTTTTTACCTGTTATGTGCGCTCAGGCTTGTAAATTGTTGTCCATTCAATGTAAGGCATTGGACGTTCATAATCTTAGCGTGCAGCATTCTATGTTGTAAATATGCGTTTCGTTTCAATGAGTATTGATTAAAAGTACATTACTTATGCTGCCAGCTGGCGATATTTACGTAAATCCTGTTTCACCACAAAACTAACATAATATATCTTTCTGACATTTTAATGCCACAAGCTTAGATCAGGATAAAGTATGATGCTTACTTTTATTCCATCTCAAGAATGTGATATTGTTTATATTTTTGAAATTTATTTTTTCTTCTCAAATTTCAAAGGCTCAAGTGATTAAGATATACGGCTTTCACAATATTATACATCGTGACCGTCCTAGTTCTGTCAAAAAGGGAGAGGTCCTTTTTTGTGTCTTGTCCTTTTGTAGTCAACCTACGAATGGACCTTAAAGTTCCTGACCTTCAAATGCTCTGGTGTGAAGTTAGGGTACATAATAATAAAATATATTTGATGATATTTATAGACCTCCAAATATTTTTCTTTTTTTTTTCCCGGCAAATTCCAAGATAGTATAGGTTATGCAAATGCTACTGTTGCTAATAACAAAACGATATGTGGAGACTTGAACACAGACCCTCACACATCGCCTGGCAGTAAATTTCAAGATCCCGCCACTTCCAATCATTTGTCCCTTGGTGTTAATGAGCTAATCTGTATAACTGAACAGACTCAAACTGGGCCAGACCAAATTATTATTAACAACATTTCTTATTTTGTTGAAAATGTTCGATTACTTCCTCCAATGGCTGACTGCGATCAGAAATCATTGGTGCCTGTCTTTTGTTTCAACACAAGAGGTAACTCGTGTATAACAGGCAAATATGGAATTATGTGACAGTCAACTTCGGGCATTTTAGATTCTATTAGAATGCCATGAATTGGAAACCCCGTTCTGTGTCAAATAATGATAATATATGCTGCGACCTATGGTCGCAAATACTTATGGATGCTGCAGAACACTGTATTCCCAATAAATGTGTCAAAGTTTGACCTTCAGACTTACCGTGGTATACTTCAGAGCTGCGGTGACTCCACCGTACAGTGCATAGGATGCAAACTGGTAAACAAGCAGATTTCACGGTGTAGCCGAATTCTAGAAAATCAATAAAAGCAGTTTTCCCTAGAACAAATGCTTGCATTATGATGGAGTAGAATTTAAGGTTCGCGCCCCGAAGCGATGCGCAAACTGATGTGGGCATGCTGTGTGGACGTTGACCCAGTGATACGAATGATGGGGTGGACATTTAAGAGTGCGCTTTCCACCAAGCTTTCGCAGTAAAACCTCTGCAACGTTTTTTTTTTTTTGTTTTTTTTTTGTTTTTTTTTTTGTATATTTATGTCCTATATTGTTACCCACACGTGCATTAATTGAATCCATCAAGTGTAGGTCGGAAAGGTTATGGGAATGATCCACCGGGTCCACAGGGGAAACCAGCAGAGTGATTGTCATCATATTCTGGTCGATAGGAACCCATTAAAACCGACCGCCAAAATCGCTACCCACCAAAAATGTTGATAAGGGTTAGAAGGGATCAAAATCCCTGCCCCCCTCGCTGTTTTCCTGTTTTATACATCATCTGCTGACCAACGCATTTTGTGTATATATTAAAAGGTTCGTAAGAATCCACTGTCTCGATCCCTGCATGATGTTAAGTTGCTGGACGTATTTTAGCCAACTCGGGTCACTTTATTGATCAAAAAGAGCCCTGATTCCAAAGGAGCCACTTTCCAATGAATGTAAGTGACCCTGGCATATGGACTGTACTTTACTTAAAATGTATCCAGAGCCATGCTTGTTCATGTCAAGGAAATATCAATAAAAACAGTTATAAAAGATTATGCTGCTCTGTTTAAAGGCACGTTCCCCTGGAATTGTGTTTTAACAGTCCTAATGAAAGGAGCTAATAGATACAGCTGGCTGTTGGCGAGAGATGTGGATGCAAGGAATAGAACTGTGCAAGCTGTTGGACATGACACATGGGCATATTTTGTATAAAATGTAACTTTCCGTTTAAACCCTGAAGACACATTGGTTTTGTAAAACTTAAGATGTGCAAGCTATAAGTCTTAACGCCACGATCTTTAATCAAACTCGCTTCAGATGCAAATTTTGAAGGAATTTAGAAAAGATTTCTTCTCGTTGTTTTCTTGCTGTGCTCTTATGAATGGGTATATGTTTTTAGTCGACTACATACATTGAAATGTGACAGTGTACACTGTTTTAATTGAAGGATCCAAATCATTCAGTGGAATTTATCTTTGGCATATGACAACGAAATGCTAAAACTGATAGCTGGGCCCAGTAAGGTTCACAGTTGGCTGTTCGTCTAATGAATCGTCTACCTGTGAATGTTAAGCGCCATCGCAAGTGTATGCACTATTTTTTTTTTTCTGCATTCACGTCTCTTCCAAAAACATGTAGAGAGGGGGTACTCGGAAAAACATTCATTTTTGAAGTTTCTGGGCAGAAGTGAAAACTTTATATATAGATATCACATGGATTTGAGGTATTGTACAAATGACAAAATGAATATATAAACATAACAGCTGCATTTTATATACTTCGTTTGTCGGGCAAGAAGTATCTTTATCTTGAAATTTGCTGTCATCAAAACGATTTAAACTGGCACTAACCTTCGATGGTATTTGTCTCAAGTCAAGATATATGTGTGTACATTCATTTCGCATTTCATATGCACTTGCTTGTGTTAAAATGACCATGACGTCGTTAGTATGTCTACTTTGGACTTCTGGATTTTCAATTTGCTTGTTCAATAGCTGAGGTTTCTTATGGTGGATGGCTACATTTCACTCTGATTTCTGGCGCAGTTTCTCTGTCATTGTTGAAAACTGTGGCTTGCTTCTATTTCCCACTACATTCACTGTTTAGCACGGTCAGTTAATCAAGGTATGTCTATCGCTTGTTTGATATTGAAATCTTACTGTTTTACCTGGCGGTGGTTATGTTGGTGGGTTTCTCAATACGGCTTTTACAGTTCATGATTTTCGAACTGCGACATTGACACGTGATGGAGCCATACTATTTTCAGCAAAATACAGTTTAATACAAAGGAAACCAAGATGATGGATTAAAATAGCAATAATTATTTCAAAAAACAGAATGGTTTTGGTACTTTAAATCTGGCGTATGGTTTGTACAGTCTTCACGAGTTTCTTTATAATAATTTATCATGTCGAGCATTCTCTGAACCACTTGAAAAAGCTGTTATTTGAAATGGTACTTAGACACCAGTTAAATTGGATTTAGAAATTCGTCTCTGCTGTATAGGCTGGAAAGTAAAACTATATTCAAAGATAGTTGCACACATGGGCCCCCTAGTGCCAATTTGTCCGCTAACTAACTAGTGCAACAGGTACGAAAACTACAAAAATATTCACTGCCAAGAGGAATCTAAAACAAGTTTGCACATATGAATGTGTTCTAATTTACATAAAGATTTATTTATCTTGTCACTAAAGAGGTGATAAATTCATAGATATCAATGTCAGACACAGTTATATAAAATGCCAACATGCAGCTCCAACCACAGATTAGTACCGGACAATATAGCCTTAGGAGGGCCATGTGTGTTGGTCCATTAATTTTACTCTGTCATAGTCTTTGCCACCTTGCAAACATGTTTTCCTGATTCTGTTTGACTACAAAACGTATATAGAGTAGATTCTGCCAGTTTAATGTGCAGTGATGATGCCTCATCAATCACACCTTACAATAAGACAATATATCCATGTTTCATAAAGATGTAACATATAAATCTTCCACTTGGTACTTATATCCAGGGACGTGAAAACAATGTTGGTATTTAGTAACAGGCTTGCACGCAACGCGAATGCTGACTTACCTAGATGGCACCAGGTTTATTAGATTGTCGTTTTGTGTTATGTTGTATTATATAGTAGCTAATGTATTTATATTTATAAACATACACAAAACAATGTGATTGTAGGCTATCCTTTTCCCTATACATAAGGAACAGCATTATGGCGATTTGGATGCAGAGAATAGAATTCCTATACACTTTTTATACATCTAATTTATGAAGCTTTGAGCGATTGCAAAGTGGTTTTCTATTCCAATCTGATCATTCCACACTCGGCGGAAAAGTCTTTATATGGTAGTATGTTAAACACAATATGTGTGGTGACGATAGTCAAAATGCACATGGAACAGCAAGACAGTCCATTTTATAAAAAAAATCAATATCTATAAACTACTCATGCCATTAGGGCTTGGATCTAAGTGCCGTATAACTTTTAAGGAGGTAATTTGGTTTGGTGGTTTTCCAGCATAGCAACTGACTTTGGTGGTCTGGCTGGACAGGAATACTCTCACAGTGCCTGCCATCAGAATTAAGACAAACTCTTGCTCCAATTAGTTTGCTATGACAGGACTGGGTTTTTTTTTTTTTTTTTTTTTTTTTTTTTAACGAAATTTTCACCAATTGTCAGTTATAATGATGACATATTAGAGCAGAATTTGTTTCACATAAAAATAATAAGCAATCGTCAGATGCATAATAGTGTATGTCTTTGATAAACAAAAATATGCAATTTGTCTTCTACTTTGCTTCGGTGACCCAACACCAAATAGCTGTATACACCACTCAAATTATATAGATTAAACGTGTCATTTGCACACATATACATATTGTTTGCTACAAAAGTGATATCTAGGTGGTTTGCTTTTAAATAGTGTCTTGGTGATTATCGATTGCTGTCAATGCTGGATGTGTATTTGAGTAGCAATGTTGTCGCAGCAACCGATTATTTGAAGCTAAACAATGGATTGCTCCAAATGTTTGGCTATTGCAGACAAATGCTATATGTGACATAACTTTTATCCTGAGATATATAAAGCTTATGCATCAGAGTGTGTGTCTATCCAAAGGCAACCACAATGTTAAAGTAAGCTTTAATTATTGCCGACGTGATCCATTCTGCTAGGAAATTATTGAACCGACGCAATTATACATATAGAGAAATAGATAATTGCGTGGATCGATTGACAACCTGAGAAGGACAGGCATACAGATTCATAAACCAAACTACGTGAACACCTTACCGCAAGATCAGTCAGGCTGAGTCAATGATGTATTGGGGCACAACTAGATGAGCTTATGTCATGCTGGGATACAATGACACAGACTTATTTAGGAACAATGTGAGATATGTCAGTGTAAGGAAGTTTGTGGATGTGCTTCAATAGGAAACTTACAATCGAAGTTTACTTTATACCATTGCTCCGATTGAATCCTGCAAATACGTCAATTTTACTCAATAAATATGTCTTACCTGTTGTGTGTCTGGTTTCGCAGTACCCATCAATTGTTTCACATCACCCAGGGGTGGGCAGGAAGAGACAATCGGCCACCCTTGATTTTTAAAAGATTAACTTTTCTGCGATCGGAATAAACAAATTTTAGTATGAAGCACATGATCGATGGATTGTATATTCAAGTGGCATTACTATGGGTAGCAGCGTGGAAACACAAAGCTTTCCAAAACCCAATCAAACTATTACGTCTGGCTGTGCCCCATTCTGTACAGCTATTTCATGGCCAACTGCTACTTAATTCCACCTACAGAAAAAAAAAAACTGCCATGAATTGAAACAAAAAGATGCTGGAATAATATTTGGTGTAAAGAGACTTTTCAGTCAAGTACAACATGCCTATAGTAAGGTAAGAATAGTGCTGGTTAGCAGCGTTCATCGGCTCGATTTGAGTGCAATGCAATCAACAAAGGGCGCCTAGGAGAGTTGTTGACTCGATCCAATATTTGACTGACAAATAGTTTGCGAACCACATGACTGAATGATATGCCTAAGTATGATGGTGATCCAGAATTTTCGGTAGGCCCAAGTATTCGATTTGAAACCTGTATGTGACATCAGTAGGGACAACGTTAGATATAACGCCAGAAATGATGGTAAACGAAAAACAATTTGAAAATTTACCAGCCATGAAAAAAAAAAGTAAACAACACGTGTGTTTTCTGTAGTTATGTGCACGTTATGAAACCAGACCTAGCCAGCTGGGCCTATTATTCAAATGTACTGTAACATCGTTATAGCCAGCCAAAGCTACTGTTGTACCAATTACACCGGGAAAGTGTGGCAAAGGAGAAAGCTGTCAAACGTGGACATATATTTCATGCAGAGGGAAACAAGACTGGTTCCGTTTGCATCTTAGGATTTTGCTTTGGCGATACAATCATGGCAACATCAAGTAGGGGTTGCAGTGGATCGCAGAAAGTGCATGCATTACTTCATCAGCCATAACATCTCGCAAACACGAAGAAACAGAAAGTTGCAATCCTTACTTTCAGGACACTGTATGGGTCTTTTTTGGAAACTAAATGGCCAACATGCATTACATTACAGCCCTGGCATCATGGACTACCCCAACTCATACAGTATTACACATGTTTGAGCACTGTGCCACGCCTCTGGAAGCCATCAGGAAGATATGCTTGCTACTGCGTGCTCAAACACGCGCGCATCCCTTTTTGAGAATGTGTTTTAGTGTTTTTTTTTTTCTAGCATCTAGCGACTGGTGTGCTACAAAATGCATTGAGCCCACCACACGATGCTGAATGCCTGTCTCGCGAGGTTGAATCAACTTTTTAAATCATGCATGCAATGCTAGCATTGCCTCTCAGTCATTCTTGTTATAAGGAGAACCTTATAATTAGTACTTGTATCAATAAGTTTATTTTAAATGCAAAGGAGCATGGGATATTAGCTAGATAACAGATAACAATTCCCATGTTACAATGTCATGGCCACATTTGTCTCGAGTGGAAATTCATGGGTCCCCATGGTGATGCGAGCGTATTGTTTGATCTGTTAAATCAGCATACAAGAGGTACTTGAGTACCGTAGTCTTAGTAAAGCAGAGCTACAGACCACTTTGAAGAAAATGGAAACGTGTACTAACTTATGCTTTTTTTTTCTTTACTTTATTTTTTTTTTTTTTTTTTTTTTTTTTTTTGGAGGGGGGGGGGGGCAAATAGACCATGCCAATCTACTGGCATCAAGACATTTCTTGCTTGGCAGACGAGCTGGGTTTCAACCCAAGTTCTCAGAAGGGGGGACTGATGTTTTTCGTATAGACTTTTCAGGGCATGAGCAGATTCCTTTGGAACACCTAGTTAGATCTTGCCAATCTGCAGTAGGGATAACCTGCATAGTGTCACTTTATCACTACTCCAGGTATAAGCCCCTGGTATTGTGTTCAGTTTGGTTTGGTTATTTTAATGAGGGAGGCGGGGGGGGGGGAGGGTGCAAGGTCCCACATATGCAATGGGACATGGGTGTAGTCACTAATTGGTTCGTAGTAAGGATGGGTTGATCTTTAGCGTAAATCTGCGCGAACCAACAAAGGCACTATCTCTCGAGCAGTATAAACATAACATGATCCGGAGATTAACTGTCATCAAACAAGTGGCTCAAACGAAACCCATAATGGAAATGGATGTTACAACAGGGTGCCAGTGGAATAGTCATACGCAATGAACAAGTTTCAATACCAGTCACAAAACTAAGTGAAGCAATAAAATATATCTACAAATTAAGGGTATACCACACGCTTTTCCCTTAACTTTGCAGCCTGAATGTGTAAGTAAATGTACATGCGCTGCATGCACCAAATGTACGTTAGTTAATGTTGCCGTTCAATGTAGTGTAAACTCGGTGAATATGAACAGAAGCAAAATATTTTAACCAGTGATACTGACCTCTTATCACCATGTTCAAATAATCTTAATTTAGCATTATCAAACTTGCAGCGACTTAGATATATGGATGCCTATTGCTTTTACCATATAAAACTAGATCTGTTTTAGTTAGTCTAAACATCTAATTATTGCCCTCCCGTTTAATTATAGCCATAAAATACAGCTGAAAGTAACGAATGCCACCCATGAAATGTCTTTCAAATAGTATTGACATCACATGGCTACTTATATTTTGCAGTTATTGATGACGTCTTCAGGATTTGAGTATTACTGACAGGTAGTACACCAACGCAGGACATGACTTATTAATCTATCCAACGTTAAAATCATGGACAATTATGCTGGTGTTCACGTATAGGCATATGAACATATTAATATTTTTTTCTCTCTCTCTTCATTTATCTAGCTTTTATTGGAATTTACAGCCTTCCAGATACGGGAAGAATGTTGAATACTGCCGTGTAGGCATACAAAAAGTTCATGTGCATGGTGCGCAAGTGCATGGATACAGGGACATTTGTAACACCCTGTACATTTGGGCCAGTTTTTAATGAAAATCAGTCGTGGTGTGACCTGGTCTGTTATAACCCAGCATCTGTACACTGCATATATACCTCCTTTGCTTTGATGAATGAAATCTAAAACTCCTGCACCTGAAATTGAATATCGTCGCCTTTTTTTTAAACCTGTCAGAAAAATAGCATTTTGAAGGATATTTCGCAATCTTCAATTTCAATCTTGACAAATTCACCTCTTTGTCCAGTCTGCCATTGCCGCGTTACCGCAATAAATTATTCCAGGTCAACAACACTTTCAATCATGAAACATAGCATCCAATATGGTTGGAGGATGACCGTAACTCTCTTACCTCAACTGATGTATTGCATCTCAATAGTACAAACGTCATCGCAAAACATTGACAGGCAATTCCCATGAATGCAAATCACACATTTCATAAAATGATTCAGTCATAACCATTAAGTTATAAATGAAAACATTAGTAACTCGAACAGTATAAACAGAGAAATGTGAAATGCTTATATATGTAATGCAAACAAACTGGTGCCCATGATTTAACTATTGAGATTTAAACATGTATTTGATCTTGTCTTCTGGTTGTTTAAGTGTACATAATAAACCGTATCATCCCTGTTGCATGGTAGTTATAATGTTTGTGATTTAATGTCCAACATTTACACAGAGAACAGACCTTTCTTGTGGGAGATTACAAAAACAAAAACAAAAAAACAAAAAAAAAGTAGTTTTATGAAGAAAAATGTAAATTTGTGTCCATGTGTGTGAAGTGTATGAAAATGGCAATAAATAAGTCTGGGACTTGCCGTGACATTTACAAAATGTTTTAAAACTAGCTTTGGGAAATGTAAAAGAGGTTCCAATAAAGACTACTATTCATTTAATTATTGACAGTAATTAACCAAAGGTGTGGGAAAGGCTCAGATTTGAAACCCTAAAGGAACCACAAAACAATCAAATAAAACTCTGAATTCAACGTTTTTGTTTCTAAGAATTGCAACGTTTTGCTAAGAATTATTGACTATTAAATGTCCAATGGTCTCGACATTTCGACTTTTTAGACACAAAATTTTGACGTTTTTCCAAAGTTAAGGCTTTTAAAGGTTGCAATTTTTTCACTTTTTGCTTGAATTTGTTTTGAAAACGTTGGGTCTGTAAGCTCAAAGTTTTGCCTATTTATTCAAAATTTGGACATTGCAATTTTAAGATTTCGAAAGCTCAGTTTTGTGTTCCAAACTTCGACCTTTGTTCTTAAAATTTCGAGAAAAACCTTTTCTGTACAGATATTGTTTTTTCCTTAAACTGAATAAATAAATATATATATATATATATATATATATATATATATATATATATATATATATATATATATATATATATATATATATTGCTAGACAAGTGGCAATGGACAAGTGACTCGTTGTAGTCTTGCGTATTAGAGAGGACATTATAACAACAACAGTACGCACATTGGAAAACAATTCAGGTATAATAATTAAAAGTTAAGTATACAAGTTTATGTAGCCATATAGGCTATACAGCCACAACCACCTCTTTTTTGATATCCTCCCAAGTGCGGTCTGAGTGTAAATTCAACACAGTAAATTACAAATTACATGTAGAAAAAAGCGGGAAAATATATAAATACTACTCGACAGGGAAATTGTTTATGTAAAAATAAACTACCAGATGATACATTCCGTTACATTTTTGAAGAATTAAATCATAAAAATTATTTATTTTCCAGTTTTATCAAAGATTGTAAAATACTTAAACATATGATTAACTTAAGTGTTCTAATTTAAAAATATCACATATGAGCATTTAAGCAAATATTAGCGATATTTAAAGCAGTCAGTGATCTATTGGTTGACATGTATCTACATATAATGTAAAACTTACTTATTTCTTTACTAATGGCATTAACTTTATGATTGAAACATTTTGATAGTTGTACGACTTACATCCATGTGTCATGCCTGCCAATCTTTTGCCACGAATTGTGATCCTCTGTTTTTTTTTTTTTTTTTTTTTTTTTTTTTTTTTTGAAGTCTAAACGTCAACCCTCAACCATGAACATTTTTTTGTGTTTCACGTTGCTGATTCACTTCGTTCCATTGCGGTAAGGTGGCAATGGTACAAAAAAGTAGCTGGATTTTCTGAAACTTCATATTGGAGGTATATTCATCTCTTTCATAATTTTATATTTTGGGTCACACGTGAATGATAAAAGGTGATGGGAATGTTATCTAATTGATATGCTTAATAGAGGCTTTGGTAGACTTAAAACATATAGGTTGTGGTCATACACTGAGTTGTTCAATCGTCACTAAGCCAACAGCTGATCCCCACTTTTGTCCCATAAGAAGAGAGCTTTTGGAATTCGTCCTTATTGTATGGCCGTGCAAGAGACTTTCTTTACGCAATAACCTAAGAGTTATCTAGATGTGTTTGCCTATTTGCTTAGAATATTCCTCTTTCACCAGGTAAGGGATGGACAAAGACCGACACGGGCAGAAAGGATAAATATGGACATAAAGCTTTCATTTGACACACGGTTATCTTCCTGACATATACTGAAACATCTATGTATCATCTATCTGCTTGCTCACATTTTCACAAAGTGATTAGGATTACATTTCAACACATTGCAACCTTTGATGAAGTTACTAAATAGGTCCTGCTCCGACCTGTTCTTTTGCAGTTTGCAGCACCATTATGGGTGGCTTTTCGGGACATTTCTTTTATTTCTGTTTGTTGAGTGACCCGTGCATGGCCAGGCACTGGTGCACACCGGAAAAGCTTAAGCATGTAAACTCCGAAAAAAACTGCCAGCTATGCAGTAAAGAAAACAGTTGATCGCATTGTTGGTCAGGTGAAGCACTTCCGATATATATGTGCAAACAGGCACGATCACTAAATGTAATGGAAAGGAGAAGTCTGCAGTTTTTGGCGAGTAGCAGGAAAGAAAAAAGGATATACGGCAATCCGAATTCGACAAATATGGTGGCCACCAAAATGAACAATTGTGTAAGGGATTCTTCGTTGGCAAGCATAGAAGTCTTTTTTGCCTTTGACTGGCCATCAAGCTGGCCTTTTCATTCTGTTTCAAGCGCTGCAGCTTTGTAACAAGCAAACACGTGAAAACTCCCACAATGATATCTGGTATGAACAAATCTCCTATCCAAAGAGCCACCTAGTTCCCAATTTTAAAGTCTTCCCGTTTATTGATTGAGCAATTGACTTCGAATATTATTGTTTTTTGTTTTTTTTTTTTTTTTTTTTTGTTGTTGTTGTTTTTTTTTTTGTGTGTGTGTTTGTTTGTTTTTTGGTTTTTGTTTTTTTTTTTTTTCAGCAAACCAATATGGGAACAATGTAAGTGAGAAAGAGAGTAGACCTGTTGCCAAAATTGCAATTTTTGCTTTAAATGGTGCAGATATTTGGGCAATTTTCAGAGGGAATGTCACGGTTAGGAAGCGTTCCATTGTTACACAGATGGTCAAGTAGCATGATAATAATTGGCCAAGGTATCTCGTGGCAGCTACGATCGCACATAAATGAGAAGAAGTATATAATCTCAGGGGAAGAGGTCTAAACATAGCAAGCCATGGAGTGAATTCTGCCAACAAATACATGTTGTCTGCATAGGCCATACTAGTGAGATAGTGACCCAGTGTAGTCTTGCGCATAGGAGAGGACACTATGATGATAACAAAAAGCATATTAAAAAAAATCCAGGTATAATAATGGTAGGCTTTGAATACAAGTTTATTTGGCTCGACAGACGATACAGCCAATACAGTGGTGGTTCCCAGTCTAGTTTTGGGTGGTGTCGGAGTGTAATGGTAATATTTGGAGCGAACATGATGGTTGAGGTCAGATTTAGCATTGTCCATGCGATTGAAGAATTCATTTTGTTGTACAGCTTGCCTGAAAGAAAAGTGAAACATGTAACAATTGGAAGGATTATAGTGAGCCATAATTTGAAAACACAATTAAATCAAAAGACAAAGTCTTGTGTGAGGGCAGTCACCCACACATCGCGACTGGCAGCATTAAACCTACTTAGGCTGACGCCCAGCTGAAACCAATAAATATACAATAATAGATTGTGCACATTGTGAATATCTGTCATGGGTTGCTTGGAATAATGTGAATTTACCAAAATATTTTGATGCTGCCCTGTTGTTGTAAATCTGTTTTTCCATCTCAAAATTTGTAGAACCCAAGAACAACAATATCATAGTGAATGTAACATGCTCATTTAGTATTTAACGCTAATAATGGGAATTTAAACTTTTCCTCTCTTCTTTGCAAGTCTAAATAAACTTCAGTTCAGGTATGAATATCTGATGTTGTAAGATTTAAAACATAATAGCAGTTTAACTTTTCGTGTCTTGTGTGTGAGACTTTAACGTTTTAACCCCCCCCCCCTTTTGTTAAAGATTAAATGAACTTCAGCTGAAGTACCCATGCGTGATTTTTAAGATATATAAGGTTTCTATAGATTAATACTTAATACAGTGCCACATACCAACTGGACTTAGATGACTTGCATAACCAGTTTTCAGCAGATTTGCACAGCAAAGGGGCCGTCAGTATTTACATGCTATGGAACATTTATGTACCAGTATGATGACAAAGTCTAAAAAGGGTATAACTTATGATCCCGATATATGTTTTCCAATGATTAATCTTTTCTCATGTTACCGATTGCGGGAAAAAAAAATGGGAAAAAGTATATCCAGAGGTAACGCTGTCAAAATGTAAAACTACGCCTTTCATAAATGTGTGAACATCCGATATCTTTGTCTGCAACCACATATTTGTACGGAATGATGCTTCACACCGGAAGAAGGCTTTCCGTAAACCACACTGGAATTGTAATGTAGGATATATGCATTATGGTTATTTAGGCAGCAAGTCGCCGGCAAAATGTGCGCATTTACAGTACCGACTTGGTATTAAACTTCTTGTGTAAGTTATATGAAAATATGGATAAAAAACTTGTGTATGGTACGCAGGAAAGAGTGGTACTGACCTTTGGAGGACACTTAAATAGGTACATTGACATAATCAACTTTCTACTCACCTGTTAGCTAAACTGCAGATTTAAGAGGAGGGTATGAAAACATGCCATTTACTTCGCCAATTCCCACAAAGATCAACGAGTACCAACGTACGATAGACTCATGAAGCTGCTCTACCACGTATGATTCATCATCCCACTAATATTTCAAAACTTAGAGTCAATTTGCTAGGAGCAATCAGCCATGTGGTGCATCCACACCCTCCGATCATATACTATTGTGTAAATCTGTGTTAGAAATTATTGCCTTAAGGCTTGCATTATGTGATGTGCTATAGTATAAAAGCAATATATATATATATATATATATATATATATATATATATATATATATATATATATATATATATATATATATGCATACATACAAACATACATATATATATATATATAAGTGCATGTCTGTGTGTGTGCTGAGTTTAACATGGTGGTTTCTATGAAATTGACACATACCGAGTTGCACTGCTATACATTAGCTATATATCTGCTCAGTTAGAAGTTATGTCACAGATAGCAGTAGTCTGCAATAGCCAAACATTTGGAGCAGTCCTAAGCTTCAAATATTTGGTTGCTGCGACAACGTTGCCACGGAAATAAATATCCAGTGTTGATAGCAATGGAAAAAAGACACCATTCAAAAGTGAACCACCTAAACACCACTTTTGTAAGAAAAAAATGTTTGTCCTTGTAGGAACTGGAAATGATATGATTAATCTATGTGATGTTGGGTGGTGTTTAAAACCGGTTGGTGTTGGGTTACAGAGACAAAGCAGATGACGATTCTTTTTTATAAACAACTTACAACATTTTGCAACTCACGGTTGCTTGTTCAATAAAACTATTATTATTAGGTCAAGGTTAGCTATCTTCACACATATCCTTGCCATTATAAAAGACATTAATCCTGTATAATATCCAAGTTATAGATCAAAGATTACCTGAGCTGAAAATACAAAAATCACTGGAGCATGACCATTTGAACCAGCTTGGTAGAAACCTTTCCAAGGTACATTGCTGCCAACTTTGAAGCGAATCTTGCAGACAGTTTCGAAGACGAAGGTCAAAATGCGAATTTGAATTTGAATGCCCATTGACATACATAAAAAGCAATTGGAAGGCTGCATTTACCGATAAGTACGCAAAATGCAAGAAAAAGAAAAGAAAAAAGAAAAAAAACCCTCATATGAAAGAGAACATGAGCTAACACGGACATGAAATAAACTGAAAAGAGTGCTTGTTATATCTGTACAAGATGCTAATGTAATGGACTAGTATGTATTTGCTGAAGCGTTGGCTCAGACAAAATGAGTTCATTGTAATAAAGGTTGAAGATCTTTCGCAGGTTACTGGTTTAAGATTTGGCTCTCTTGCGGGGGAAACGTTACATAAACTATACCTTTGCACATGTATGGCTTTGTGTCTGTATGGTAGTATGTATATATATATATATATATATTTATATATATATATATATATATATATATATATATATATATATATATATATATATATATATATATATATATTCCAGAGTAGCACTTAAAACTATCGTAAAATTTTGAAATATTTTATGAACCGTATATCATAATGTTTTGAAATCATTTTTAATATCATTATATTTGTGTAAAATATAAAATGTGTGTACGATATTTTTCAAACACTTCCAAATTAACGTTCTAAACTAACATCCTTTAAATGTTATTCTTTATTATAAATTGAATAGCACACATGGCAGGCATACACGTAAGCATTTTGACAATATCTAAGTTATGTAAAAAGCGCTTTTATCCCCTACTTTGTGCCATATTACATTTAAAACCCATGGGATATCGCCCATGTGATATTGTTCATCATATCTCATGGGTAGGACTACTTTTTACCATATTTGTAAAATCAGGTATATGGTTTTCCAAATATGGAACGAATCAATTCCATATTTGGTATATCCAAACTCGCCTTATTACCTTGCCATAAATCACGGCCGAAAACCTGATGATCCGTGGTATAAATCCCAGGCAATGGGTAAGAATAAACTTGATTCTGTGATGGAAACTAGGGCCAAAAATGCAGGACTGATGATTGGCAGAAAACAAAAATCGCTCTGTAAGATGCACGATGTGCAGTCGACTTTTAGGCCTACATCCAAGTGCCCCGCCAACTATTATTTAACAGCTGAGCGGGCACAAAAATGCATAGCCCGTGAACAATTATGCAACCGCAAGCCGAAATCAACAGCACGCCATGTGCAGCCTTATCCAGGGAAATTATTCTTCTTTTGAAAGACCTCTAACAACTGGCCAAAACGCTCCCCAGACTCTTCATCGTTTGTCCCAGCTAGCGTGGCAGGGTGCCATCGCCCAGCTTCTTCTGGCAATGCTGCCAATGCTGCCATCACTGATGATGGGGACAATCTGACGGTCAACAGTCAGTTGAGCTCCACGGCTGCACACTTTGGAATGTTTGCTAGCGCAACATTCAAAGTCAACGTGACCTTTAAATTCTCCTCTTCACCAAATGAATTCAGTATAAAAATAATTAAAAAGTGTCTTTCTGTCGATATTTTTATCTGAAGCGACGGCCGTTCAAAAAAAAATCCGCCATTAGGCCTGTGGTCGACCGCTTGTCTTGTTTGTTAAAATTTTATATTCATACTGCATAATTGTGTCAAATTCCCATGTAATATAGTGAAATAAAATGTAATAAGTGATATAGATGTATTTATTTTTCTGAATGATGGACCGTAGGGGATAAATACAAAACAACCCCCGTCGTTAATCTGTCTAAACCGAATTCCCCTCGTTGTTTGCCTGCCTGCGCGCCTGATCACGCACTTGGGTGATCAGGCGCGCACGCAGGCAAACAACTCGAGGGATTTGGTTTGACAGATTTACTATTCAGGTAATTTTGTCTATTCATCTTGCATCAAATTTTTAAGATTTCAACAATATTTGTAATTCATTTTCAAAATAACATTCGCGCTTGGGTGATCAGGTGCGCATGCAGGCAAACAACTTGGGGGATTCTAATTGACAGAATAACGACTCAGGTAAATTGTTCTACTTATCTTGCATCAAATTTTCAAGATCTCAACAATATTTGTAATATATTTTCAAAATAACGTTCCAAACCAATATCCTTAAAACGTTACTTCGAAGTTACAAACGTCACGGCATACATAGCAGGAACGAAGTATAAATATTGGATATTGTTGTTAAAGACAGATATTTGGGTAATGTTTAGTGATATTATGCAAAAAGCACATTTACCCGATGCAAAATTATCAATGGTAATGCAATATTGTTTGAATATTTTCAAATTGGCAATACGACCAACAACCTTAACATTCCTTTTATGTCAGTTGTAGGTACAACTACAGGTGTCTTCCTTCTGACATTTCATTGTTGTACGTCAGGACGCCTGGGGCATTGAAGCCATAGCTTGATCAATTTTTTTTTTTTTTTTTTTTTTTTGCAATTTGCGTACTTATCGGTAAATGCAGCTTTCCAATTGCTTACTTTGTATGTCAATGGGCATTCAAATGCAAATTCGCATTTTGACCTTCGTCTCCGAAACTGTCTGCAAGATTCACTTCAAAGATGGTAGCAATGTACCTTGGAAAGGTTTCTACCAAGCTGGTTCGAATGGTCATGCTCCAGTGATTTTTGTATTTTCAGCTCAGGTAATTTTTGATCTATGACTTGGATATTATACAGGATTAATGTCTTTTATAATGGCAAAGATATGTGTGAAGAAAGCTTACCTTGACCTAATTCTCAAGGTTACAGAGCTGTTATAGATGATTTTGCTTTTGGCTAGATACTTCGAGATCTTTTAAGCTGGCAATGTCATATTACATAGGGATATAGTCCTCTATACAGGGCAGGCAAAGTTCAAAGAAAAAAGACTTTTACCTAATTCTCAAGGTCACAGATCTATTATGTTGGATTTTGCTTTCTGCGTAATATGTAAAAAAGTTATTGGGCTAGGGCTTGCAAATTACACACGATTATAGTCCTGTATAAGGGGAAGGTGATATCCACAGATGGGTGACCTTGGATTTGTTACGAAGCAGCATATATATGCATGTGATAACAAGCTTCCGTGGCTGAATAAGAGAACAATTTCAACAATATACTGTTATATTCAAAATCGGGCACATCATTTGTTTGTTATTTTTTTTTTTTTTTTTTTTTGGTTTTTTTTTTTTTTTTTTTGTTTGTTTTGTTTTTATTTTTTTTTTTTTTTGTCTGTCAATTGCAAGAAAACCTGCGCACACAAGATGAAATTGTACAGGCATGTATAAATACATTTTACAGATTTATTTTTTAGCATATCTTAATGCCACTTGTCACCTCCATACATTTACACATGACTTGCATATACATTCTGATTGTTACTATGTAAATCAATTGGCCTATGAGACAGATTCGCATTTTCAACTTCGCCGACGAAACCGTCAGCCAGATTTACTTCATACTTGGTGGCAGTGCTACTCTAGCGGGTTTCTACGAAGTTTGTTCAAACGGCCAGCTTATGATTCACCTGAGTACAGGATCGATTCTTCTTCTCTAGTTTTACAAAATGTGACCTAGCACAGCAGAAATACTCGCTTTCTTGCAAGCAATTAATTGAATAAGATGCCCTGGTATTTCAGCTCAATATTTTGCTTTGATGTAATTTACTGCAAATGCAAACATACTCCGATCACTCACTTATTTTGTTGTTTCTGTTCATTTTCCCTCAAATTAAGACTGCTCATTTAAAAGACGTGCATGAAATATCAAAAAGGCCGATTTTGAAAGTCTGAACATTACCATATGATCTGCTCCCTGTGACAGTGCCTTCGACGTATTTGATGCCATTGATGAGATAGTACACTCTTGGGCTGATCTATTTTGTGAACTGCCAAGAAAAAAAAAATATGTGCCAAATCTTGCTTTTCTGTCTCAGCTATGTAGCATTTTAACGACAGATCAAGCTTTATTGTCTAAACCCCAGGCGTCCACACCGACAAGAGAGAAATATCAAATGAAAGATACTTTTAGTGGTACTTACAATAGGTGTACTTCATTACATCAACATATAACAATCCTATATTGAAAATACGTAGGACCATTTTTTTGTTTCATTTTCTGCTTAACGCCAACTAACAAATATTTTTAATTTCCAGCAGTTCTGATTTTGCCGCACCTTATTCAACAAGACATTTTGAACACAGCATATGTCAGCTTGAATGATTAGATTAAATCAAACAAATTCAAACTGCCCCCCCCCCCCCTTCAGTTGGATGTATTCACCAGTGCATAAAATGCAAGGTATTGATGCCGTTCTCTTGCTGTTACTTCAGTTACAATTTCCAAGATTATTTAACCATGGCTTTTGTGCAATATTTGGAAAATTAAAACCCTAATGGCCTCACATCAGTGATGAGAAACTGCAACTTTGTGTATTTCGGTGTTTCTATAAAATATTTTTGTTGCTCAAAAATAAGAACATGACTCTTTGCTCTCCCTCTAAATGTAATTGGAAGCAATATTCGATGTTTATATAAAAGTTTTATTAACTATCAAGCACAAATAAAGACACACACACACGCACGCATATATATGTATATATATATATATATATATATATATATATATATATATATATATATATATATATATATATATACAGTGAAACCTCATTATAATGACACTAAGATATCTGACATATTCAATAAAATGACACATATTTTCATGGGAAAAGGTTTATTTACATGGGAAAAGGTTTATTTATTATATATATACATATATATATATATATATATATATATATATATATATGTATGTGTGTGTGTGTGTGTGTGTGTGTGTGTGTGTTTGTGTGTGCGTTTGTATGTCTGTCTGTCTGTCCGGCTATCTGTCTGTCTGTCTGTTTGTGTTAATGTGTGTATAAGTTAAAGATGCAGCCATATATCTTTTCCATGTTACGTCCTCCTACCCTGCCACTTTAGGATTATACAAAAGCTATTTGTAACCTATTTAAAAGCAGAGGGGAAAAAACTTTGTGTATTTCGTTTTTTTTCTATTGAAAGGTTCTTGTGGCCCCCAAAAAACAAGAACACGACTCTTTGCTCTTCCACTAAATGTAACGGGAAGCGTGATTCTATGTTTATATAAAAGTGTTTACTAACTATAAGCACAAAAGAAAGACACACACCCGCACGCATATATATGTATATATATATATATATATATATATATATATATATATATATATATATATATATATATATATATGTATATATATATATATATATATATGTATATATATATATATATATATATATATATATATATATATATATATATATATATATATATATATATATATATATATATATATATATATATATATATATATATGTATATATATGTGTGTGTGTGTGTGTGTGTGTTTGTATTTCTGTCTGTCTGTGTTAATGTGTGCATAAGCTAAAGAGGCTGCAATATTTCTGTTCCATGTTACGTGCTCCTACCCTACTACTTTAGGATTATACAAAAGCTATTTGTAACCTATTTAAAAGCAGAGGGGGGAATCGTTCAGCACACTATTTTGCCTTCAGCAACTGGTACAGGAAGATCCACTTTGTCATTTTACACAAGTACGAAATAGACATAATCCGGAACTGATTCCCCTACAGAGAGTGGACCTCCAAGGCAAAAAGGCAAACTCGTGTTCGGTAGCTAAAGCCAAAAAATCCATATGCATGATATAATCAGTCTCAGTTATATACGGGCATGTAAAAACTGTTCTCCAATATATTTATTTGCTGGAATATATATTTTTTTTGGTGGGTCTATACCAAAAGAGGTAATCCTATTGAAACACCTCATTCTGGTGTAATGGCAAGATTACAATTAGAATCGTGATGACATTTTGAACACAATGAAGGAAAGGTAGACAACTAGGAAATAAAATGGATTCATATTCCTAATTTGTGGCATGTTTTCTGCACAAGATACTTGTATGTCCAGTTAACATTCATCACACCGTGCGACCACCACCTACACTCATAATATAAGCACATATTTTGTGAAACACTTTATAGAAATTATGCATCAATATATTACATGCGAGATATAGTTAGAATAACTTAATAATCATGATATATTTGCACAACTGTAAGCGGTTTTATGTAAAAATTGTTTCAAACATTTGGGAAAATAGGATGTCCTAACATCTGGTACCATGTAATGTTTTCCTCACAGATAATACTATAGGTTAAATAAAACAATTGCAAAGTGGTGCCCCCCCCCCCCCCAAGTTGGATCTATTCACCAGTGCATAAAATACAAGGTATTGGTGCCGTTCCCATGCTGTTACTTCAGGTACCATCTCCATGATTATTTACCGAAGACTTTCGTACAATATTTTGGAAATTGAAACCCATAAGGCCTATCATCTGACACGAAAAACTTTGTGTATTTCGTTTTTTTCTATTGAAAGATTCTTGTGGCCCCAAAATATAAGACCACGACTCTTTGCTCTTCCACTAAATGTAACGGGAAGCAACATTCTATGCTTATATAAAAGTGTTTATTAACTATCAAGCGCAAGTTATATTATATCAATTATTATATTGGCTGCTTGAAGTCTCTTAAAAGCAATGCAGTTATGACAGGCTGCAGGGAGAAACACCACACATGGAATCAACAGTAAACACTTGCTCTTTTCAATCAGGATTTGTCGGAACATTTTTTTTTTCTAAATAAGATTTTCAAGTTTACAGCAGAAACAGTTTTCTTGACTGCATATTCTGCTTCTGTCATCCAGTGAAAACACAATATGTCATCGGCAAAGGTCCTGCAATTGTATTTACGTAAGTCTTTTCATCCATGTCGTATCAAGTGATTTTTTATGCCATTATTCAACATTGAAACAATCATGATATTCTCAGTAGAGTCAAGAATCAATCCACAAGAGTGTTGAAACTTCCGAACAAGATGCAAAGATACTCTTGATGACAATTGCCAGTAAAAATCAGAATGAGAGTCGAGCAAAAACGGTACAATGTAGCAAATTCACAAAATTACAAGAGAGAAGAAGGTTACGGTATGCAGGATGCATCTGCATCCATAAACTATCATTCCAAGATCATCTCCACCACATTTTATACATCTGACGGTTCAAAAACTATTTTCTTCGTTAAGTAGAGCACTTTTTTTTTTGCTTAAAAATATATAGATCTAACCACCCAAACCCAATATTTATCACTTATGCCAAAGGGACGTGGTAAGCTTGTACATCTAACATACAGTATGGTGGAATCCACAACAATGATGACCCCTTCCCTGTGAAAATCCGCACAAAATGATTTGGCTGGTATCCCCTAAATCTAGTTGTTATGAGACACTGTCTTAGGTATAGATCTATATACCATATCTCTAAGCCTTAGAAATATTTCTGTATGGGTATGTGACCGAGGTTCAGGGAAAGGAGTATCTCCAAGGTAGAGTGCCGAGTGGTGCTGTCTTTTATTTTTTCTCATTGGAGAAAAAGAGGGCTGTCGATTTGACAGCATTAAAGAGAGCGCCCCATAACCTGGCCCAAAGTTTTTTTTTCCCAAGATAGGCATTTATTCTGTTGGATACCGTAGGTGGGTTAAGATGATTTGTAGCATGCTGGTGTCATCTGCAAAAAACATAACACTGCAAGTTAGGTTTTTGGTAATACTGGTAATAAATATACTGAAAAGAAGCGGGCCTAAAATTGAGCTTTGAGGCACGCAGGACTAACTGGGAGCTTGCAAAAGGTTAGACAGCATATGCTTACTCCCTGGTGGCGAGACGTGCAGAGAAACCAGGTTTTTTCGTTTAGCAGAGAACGCCTTTGTGCTACACTTTGCCAAATGCATTGGAAATATTGAAAAACCCGTCCATTCTTATTTTCCACGATTTGAGACCATTGAAGATATCATGCACAATAGAAACGAGTTGATCAATCATACAGTCATTTTTCCCGAACATAGATTTGTAAGTGGCTAGACGGTTATTTTCAACGAGATACTGGTAGAAAAGGTTGTACACTAAACGGTCAAAGACTTTGGATATTTTACAAAGGAGGGATATTGGCTGGTAATTTTCTTTTCATTATTTATTATCCTTTTTGAAAACTGGACAAAGGTTGGATAACTTCCAGGGAGACAGAAACTGAGACTGTTGCAGGTGTTTGTCAAATAGCAGTGTAAGTGAGAGACGAATGCTCGGAGCTATATTTTTAGGAACGACAATGCAATACCTATTGGTCCAGATGCCGAGCTAGGTTTGAGGGAATGTAGTGCTTTTTTAACGCTACCAACAGTCACTTGATAATTATTTAGAGGCCATCAGTGCTGAACGTGAAATCAGGAAGAGCGAAAGAGTCATCTTGTAGGGGCAAGCTGCACTGCATGGCAAAGTAATCATTGAAGAGTTCATATTTAAGTAAACTTCTAGAGATAACAGTGTCGTCAATTAGAGGTGGGATAGTTTAATGTAGTTTACTGCCAAGAATCGATTTACTGAGGATCTCCTTTTTTTCAAAAAAAATATATCTTCCGAATCTAAGTCCAATCGAAGATAATCAAGACACATTGACTTTTGGATTACACTAACTGTGATATTTCGAACATTTTTTTTTTTTTATACAGCTGAGAGACACGCTCTGAATTGAAATAAATTGGGTGTGTGTATGGACGGGGTTTGAGTTAGATGTCTTTCCCAGGCACGGTACCACAGTCTGATAAACTTTTTTGATACTGCATGTCACCCATATTTTATTTTTGGGTCTAATGATACCTCTCCACAAGAAATAATTTGTTTGCATGCATAAAGGAAGAAGCCAGACCAATATAAAACTGAGGTGTCAATTGAGTTGAATACGGCTGGCCCTGTCTTCCAGGGAGCATGATGTAGAGCATGATACGAGTCATCAAAATGAACATGTTTATAGTCCAAGACAGTGCACTTAAGGGGGCAGTCAAATGGGTTTGAGAAAGAAATGGTAAAATAAAACAATGGAGTGATCAGCATTTAAGATGGGTTGGATAATGGCAGAGGTCGGGATAAAGCCAGGGTAGTCAGTGATTTATAGGTCTAGTAAACTTTGGGAGTACTCAGTTGAACGGGTTGGGCTGGGGATCAACTGCGATAGGCCATACAGAGTAACAAGATCATAGAGACGTTGACCTAGTTCACTTTCGCTATATACAGACTCCTACAATTGATAAAGATCGTTAAAGTCTCCCAGAAGGATTAGCATCTTAAGATTCGATTCAATGGAAGAAGATATCGAGTTGGCGAGGCAGTTCATAAAGATGTCTCTAGCTGTGGCAGACTGACCAAATGGATAGTAGCATACACCTAGTAATGCATTCCAAGAGTTAAGGGTTTTTTCAACCAGACATATCGGAAATTCCATGTCTGGCCGCCTGTTGCACGGCACTTTGTCTTTAGCATAAATAGCGATGCCACTACCAGTGTGATGCAGTCAGCCTGGATGTAGCGGTGCTTGAAAACCTTTAATCATTAGCAGCTGGTCATGAAAAGTTATGTCAAGCCATGTTTCCGACAGGATGATAACATGCAAGTTCTTCCAAACTGCCAGTAGATGTATTTCATAGAAGTTGGAAGATTGCTATTACTTTTTTGCACGGCACTTTGTCTTTAGCATAAATAGCGATGCCACTACCAGTGTGATGCAGTCAGCCTGGATGTAGCGGTGCTTGAAAACCTTTAATCATTAGCAGCTGGTCATGAAAATTTATGTCAAGCCATGTTTCCGACAAGGTGATAACATGCAAGTTCTTCCAAACTGCCAGTAGATGTATTTCATAGAAGT
This sequence comes from Hermodice carunculata, assembly GCA_964020975.1. NCBI lineage: Eukaryota > Metazoa > Annelida > Polychaeta > Eunicida > Amphinomidae > Hermodice > Hermodice carunculata. Next base: position 68,755 of record CAXHWN010001510.1, read on the forward strand.
TGGAAGATTGCTATTACTTTTTTTGGAAATTGGACAAATTGAAGATTCAAAATGTTTCATATGTACACAATATAATACATAAAACTACTTATTCAGTATTAATTGCTTGTGCAATGATCAGGGATATATGTGGACAGAGACAAAAAGGGAAATAGATAGGAGGACAAAGATGAAAAGAGAGAGAGAGAGAGAGAGAGAGAGAGAGAGAGAGAGAGAGAGAGAGAGAGAGAGAGAGAGAGAGAGATATTGTCCAGGTGAAAGAGAAACAAATATCAAATATCTTCCTGGTGGGTAACATAGAAGCTAACTTGTTGGGATTACCATGGGTTACTCAATTAACTGTTACTGTATTGGCCATGTCAGTTTTTAAAGTCGGCCCTGTGCAGAGAGATGCAAATATAATATATTCGCATGTCGGTTAGCCTTGGCACAAGAACACCATCTCCTGATCGGGGGTAATATGTTATGTCTATGAAAAATTTTTAGGAAAACTGTAAAAATATGTATTGTGCATATGACATGTCACTCAAGTATCTGTCAAAATAGATGCTTTTTATTCTTTCAGGAGAAAACATATAATTTAATTTGTTTCTAAAAAGACAAATTATAGGGCATGATAACCGCCCTTAATTGTAGAAAGGTTTGTCAAAGGAACAAGCGTTCTGTACATACATGATTGAAAATACAAATATGTCTATGTCTGTGTTGTACATTCTATTTTAATTGTTCTGTATTTATTTATTTTATATTCATAACTTTTTATTTTTATTATTATTATCATCATCATCATCATCATCATCATTGTTATTATTATTATTATTATTATTATTATTATTATTATTATTATTATTATTATTATTATTATTATTATTATTATCATTATTATCATCATCATCATCATCATCATCATCATCATCATTATTATTATTATTATTATTATTATTATTATTATTATTTTGCTTTTCATATGGGTTTTTTTTTTTTTTTTTTTTTTTTTTTTTTTTTTTTTTTTTGTTTTTTTACTGATTTCTGCATGATTATAATTCTATCAAGCCCCTAATCATATTTCTTTGAAATCAAGTTACTCTTTAGTACTTAATTTATGATAGCCCAGGGCGTGGTCCTAAAACTAATCAATACCTGTGTGAGCAGAATCGATGCAACATGACAAGGTACATAATAATTTAATGATTAAAGAATCTACTGCTCTTTTTAAGAGCGTGTTCCTTGGGAGTCCTGTTTTCACTGGCTTAATTCAGGATGTCAATAGATGAAGCAGGAGTAAGTCATGAGATGGGAATGCAAAAGTTAGAGCATTGTAAATACTGGGAAATGACAAATGGGAATATATATTTTTTGAAAGGTACCTTTCTCTTTATACCCATGGAAATGTGTTCCCTTTGTGCAACTAACAGCGAACATGGGATTTGCATTTATGTCTTAAACTTTCAATCAAGTTCACTTTAGGTGCACACTTGTGAGAGAAATATGTCAAATATTGAAGTTAAATATTTGAGCAAATAGTATATATATATACAAATCTATTCCGTTTCTGTCTGCTATTATGTCCATACCGAGTTCCGTACAGCAGTTTTTGCTTTTTGCTTCACTCTTTTCTTTTGCTTCATTTTAGCCTCGGAACCAGATAGTATATTGTCGCTCTCAAGTTGGCTGGAACCGTTCGACTGTGTAGATCGTTGTATGTATGTATGTATACATACATACATACATACATATATATATATATATATATATATATATATATATATATATATATATATATATATATATATATATATATATATATATATATGATATAGTGAATATGGTATTTGTGTCTTTTTGTCCAACACCACTTTCTAATAGTCATTACCCTATTCTGTACTCCAAACTCTTTACTCTCCATAAGCTCACTTGTCCCTGTCTAACCTATATACATAGAAGTACTTTTGTCCATGTTGCACACGTTCCTCTGTAAAATTTGACATAGGCTGTATTAGCCCAAATAAAGTAAAGGGTCTTTAGCGGGTAACTACTAAATATGTTTCGCAGACTTTTACCCGTACATGTCTCTCTGAGTAGCGGCTACTTACTGCAGTTGGTAGTTTATGTTGTGTGTGTCTATGAAGCGTGATATCTCTTGACGTTGAGAGTAAAATCCATAGGATACAATCGATTTCACTTGCTAACCTACTTACGTTGGTATCGTTGCAGGACAGAAGGGAGACGTTTTAGTTCATGCTATATTTCATAACCGTTCACTGATATCAAAGTAATGATTAAGTTGTTGGTATATGTGCCTTGGACGTCTGGGTTTCGACTTTGCTTGTATAATGGATGACGATTTTGTTCATCAATAGTTCAACTTTGCTCAATGTTTCAGCGCAGTTGCTTTGTTATAGATGAAAAACTGTTGTTTGATTGTATATCTTACGACAGTGATAATTAATGTTGTCAAACAAAACTTCTTAGTATCTTTAGCAATTCAATGAATATCTGCTATCCATTAAAGTTCTGTAGCCATTTATAAACCTTTGTATGCAGGGCTGTTTGAGTAGAGTGGATTGTTTAGTTTGGTATTATACAGGTGGCGACCCATTCGCAGGCAAAGTGGCAAACTTTGTGCTTAATGTTGTGATCGGCTTGCCTTGGTAAATTAATTCTGAAATAATAATACGGGACTTAGAATGTGTTACAGTAGTAACAAAAGGGTCAGTTTGTCTTATCACTAGGTTTATATCTCATGGCGCCTGTGGTTGAATCCTTTGAGGTGAATTACAATCATGATTAATGGCAAATAGTGACTGTTTGTCGTCAAGAATGTTATACCAGTATGGATGATACATGTGCTATCCTGAGAAATGAGATATTCATATACGACGTGACCATTCTTGGTACAGTTCCACTGCCCTTCAAATGTGTAACTTTCAATTTGAAACCTCTTTCCAGTACATTCTTACGTAGTCACTTTGCAATGAAAAGACCCATTGATGAACACTTGTGCTTGCTTTAGTGGACTGGAAGTGAGTATGTGTTTGTTTAGAGACATGTACACTCATAGTCATCTATTCTATATTTTCTTTCTGGACATCACTGTTGACATTGATGTTTTGGCGTATACAGTTGCTTACTTGCTTTGCTTCAGAGGAAGGAGCAGGTTAATCCTGCGATGGAAGATCATTACTGTCTGAATCTTGATCCCCAATCAGATAACTACTTGTGTTGGGATGATATATGTCACTGTCATCAAACCATTGAGTTATGAGTTCACCTTGTTCAGACACAGAGCGTTGATCCAGTTCACTATCGCTAGTAAGACTGATGAACTCAGATATTTGCTCTTGTAGTTGAATGTTACGTGCCCTAAACTTCTCACATTCAAATTCTTTTGCATAAAGCAACCATTGAAGATATATTAGCTGATGTTGAACAGCAGCAGGTGTCTTAGGCATATTCCTACATTGGAAGTAGCATGAAAAACCTACGTATTCAGGATCCTCACCACAGCAGATATTGTGATGCCACCACATGCAAAGCATGCAGAGAATCATGGGCCTATTTTGGTGTTTCATATCAAAAGCATATTTTTGTATTGCTAGAGTCAGCACATTCAGTGTCAAGCATTTGTGTGGGACAAGTGTTGGTGTTATGACAAATACCGCATTTTGCAGGGTTTTGGTTGAACGGACAAGCAATGCCTTTATTAGATGAAATGGATACTGCCTGCTTGAACTCTGTGGTTGCATTGTGGAGCGGTTAGATTTACTTTGCTTCTTGCCTTTCCTATTGCAGCCAACCATACCTGCTCTCCAACATGTCGGCAGGTAGACGGGTCCCTATGTACAAGGTTTCTGCCATGTGCTGTGAAATTGGCATATGTGCTGAATGACATCAATAATACACGTTGCCCTGGATTTGTTAGATGTAGTTGTATGCAGAGTAAAAACAAATGATCCCGAGTGTGGAATCCTGCCCAGGTGTGCCATATAGGGCCTTCATTGGGAACCAATGGTTGTCGTTATGTTTTGGTTGTGTTGCTATTGCAACGCCTTAATATCTTGGTAAACACGCTGTCAAACAAAGAATGTTTGTGTAAGGAGAGCAACAGTAATGCCATTATAATTCTCTTTGACATGAATAACGAGTTCGGTGTGATCACTTGTTTCATTTTTATTGCCATAAATGTACCAGTGATTTTGAATATTTTTGGCTTTATCATAAGCTAATGGGAGTTCAGGTTCGATGAGTGTTCTTTAGAGTTCTGCTACACGTTTGAATCTCTCGTTAGCCTGTTCAATACAGTAGTTCTTATATTTCACAGACACTTGGTTTTCGAATCCAGGTATGTAGCCAACCAGGTCCACAGCATTAAGCCATTGCTTGTAACACAGTTTGTGGTGATCACATATCAGGGTCCACAGAAATCAGCAATTTTTGCATGAGCTACTGATGCAGGTTGCATGACCATATCGAGCCTCATTCTCGTCATTGTTCTCAAGAAGCTTTTCAATGCAGGCAAGGAAAGTGAGAACAATATGCAATACACCTAGCCTGACCACAACATCAGATAATTAGTTATAGCGACACCACTGTATTTCATTAGCCATACAGTATATAGTATATGCTATTTTGTTTTGCTTTGTCCCGTTGGTTTCTGCTTTGATCACACTGGATAAGCTGAAGAATACCTGTCTACCACATTAGTTTTTTACTTCACTGTGCGCAGTTCAAATGTATCCTAAAATTCTTTTTTATATTTATTTTTATTCAAAGTCGATTCCATCTTCAGATTGAACTGTAACCTGACTGAGGAAATACAGGAATTTTTCGCACGTGATTACCACTGGGTGAAAGTCAATACCCCCATTTTCATTACTCTTGGCTGCAGCACATATAGTACTGCAGGTAGAACTACTATTCATCATGCCTTAACATAATTTTGTTCTGAATATGGATTACCACATAAACTCTTGAAACTCTTAGTTCTGTTTGCACCGTCACGTGGAGTTGTTTTTGTAATACTACTGAACAAATGTCTCCGTAACAAACACATATATACCTGTGTCTGTGTGTGTGTGTGTGTGTGTGTGTGGGAGAGAGAGAGAGAGAGAGAGAGAGAGAGAGACAGAGAGAGAGAGAGAGACAGAGGGAGAGAGAGAGAGAGAGAGACAGACAGACAGACAGACACACAGACATAATTTTACATTACATATGTTCATTTCAGTCATCAAAACATTGGGGACACGAAGAAAATGAACGATGTTTTAGATTATCAACCGGAAGTGCTATCCACGCTGCTGGCCCAGTTTGCAAAACTGAAAAAGCATATCTCAGCGGTTCATTTGTCTATATCCGTAATTTCCTCAGGTTTTTCTGTTTTATTTAGCAAATAGTGTTTAACTATGTGCACAGCAGGAAGCATTTTACCGCCTATGGGCAATATATATATATATTTTTTTCTCATAAAATAGTATCACTAGTAGTGATAGCTTGGTTAGTTAGACTCTTTGCGTGTAATGCCAGGGTCACAAGTTTGAATCCCACAGTGGGACATGGGAGACCTTGGGGGAACTAGCCCCCTCCACAAATTAGTGGGCAGCAGTGTACAGATGTGGCCTTACACCTCTTCCAAACGGCTACATAAAATTAATAAGAAATGTCATTTACAAATATTTTGACGCCTGGGAAGAATGTTAGGAAAGAGTTGTAGAGTGCCCTTTAAAATAAGTTCCTTTTTTACCTCATCAATCCTTATGTCTCAGTAATCTAAAAACTTCTTTCAGAACAGAATTTTTCATTTCAAGTAACAGTGATTCAGCATCCAGATGCTTCATTAATCTTTACAGTTCTCTGGAGTTTCTAAAAAATCGGATTAATGAGGTTTCACTGTATTCAATCTATGGTAATTTTGAGTTTATTCCAAGGATGAAATTATAACACGTATAATGAGACGAGCTGTAACATAACTAGTTACACAACAATTTACTTATGATGTGTACAGAAAGAAGTTTTGTTCATTTTAAGGTGCCTTTATCTGAGAAATCATAAACTAGCATGGTGTTTTGCTCAAAAACAATACCGCTGAAGTCGTAATATGACTCGCTTTATGTAAGGAGCCACTAAATGCAGCCGGCCTACATCGTGAGATGCAAGATTTGGAGGTATGTATATTGTTGAAAATGACACATGCCATCAAAACTGTAGGAAATAACTCCACTTATTTACTTTTTTTCCAAGCCCGTAAAGCTAGGGATATATTGGAAAAGTGAAACTATCGCGCCAAAAAAAAAATAAAAAAAAATAAAATAAGATAAATAAAATAAATAGAAATAAATAAAATAAATAAATAAATAAATAAATAAATAAATAAATAAATAAATAAATAAATAAATAAATAAATAAATAAATAAATAAATAAATAAATAAAACCATCTGGGTAGAAACAAAAACTTGTTTTAAAGATTGAACAAATGATGTATCGAATATACAAGCTGAGTGATTGCAGCCGATAAATTATAATTTTTTTTATGAGGCAGTATATTGCTTTAAGTTGAAGACAGTTGCCAGGGTAAAGTCCATTTGAACTGCTACCAACTTTCTTGGTATTTGTCTTAAGCCAGGAGATAAATTTGTTTCTGCATACTGCAGCTCTTTTTATTTTGCTGATACAAAAATAAAATAATGTTGTTTGGTCTGTATACTTTTGACTTATGGAATTCAGCTTTGTTTCTATGATTGCTGTGGATGGTTCTTGTTTTAGCTCGAGTTTCCGATGCAGATGTCTGTCATTGTTGAGAATTGTTGTCTGATTCTACTTCTCACGACATTCTCCATTTGCATTGTCAACACGCCATCTTATAATCTTTACTTATTGAAAGAATGTGTGTTGCTTGGTGGTTATTAAAATCTTGCTGATATATCTGATGATGCGTATGTTAATGGCGTTGTCAAAACGGTTTTCCAATTGGACTAATTTTTGCAATACGATATTGACGTGTATAGGCATCGTACTATTTTTCAATTTAACGCAGTTGAGCATAATTGTGACGCACATGGTTGATTGTAATAACAGCAATAATGTGAAAAGGAGAGTAATTTGGGCATGTTAAATCTAGTTTAAAGTTACCACAGTCTGTACGGGTTTCCAACAACTTTTTTTTTTTTTTTTTTGCATGCCAAGCACTTGCAAAAAATATTGTCTTAAAATGTTACATAAACGATAATCAAGTGAGTCTCTATATTTTGCCTCTGTTGCATTTTTAGACTCAGAAGTAAAAATTAACTTACAGGTACTTGGTCACTTGCTATTTTTTTTTTTTTTTTTTTTTTTTGGGGGGGGGGGTGCACGACTGGCTGAGCGGTCAGAGGCTGGCCCTTTACCTCTGGGACCCAAGTTCGATTCTTGTTCTGGGCAGCATGTGGAAAAAAGTTCCTACCACTTTAAAGTTGTACGGTGTCTTTTCCGAGTTCTTCGATTTCCTCCAACACAGACAAGGTAAGAAGTATATGCCAACATATATGCCATGGAGAGTGACTTGTTATGTCTTGCCTGACTTCTTTCACAATCCATGTGAAACAAATGTGTCTATACTTAACTTTGTCATGTTTGCTGCGACCTTGCACATAGATTTTTACTAAATCTGTTCAAGTCAAAACGTAAATGGAGTAGATTCTGCTTCATGACCACCTCTAATGTGGATTGGTAATGCCTTATCACACACAGCTAACTATGAGAGAATATATACACGTGACATTCATATGTAATATAGACATCTTTCATTCTGACTTCTATTTATGAACATGCAAGAAATGTTGATATTTAATAAGTTGCTCGTTTACACGGAACACGGATGCTGACTTACCAAATGGCATTAGTTTGATTAGATTGTGTGTAGTGCTGTTATGTGATATGTTGTATTATGTCTCAGCAAAGATATTTATATCTAATAACATCCATGGAAAATGCAATCAGATGCAAACATTTTGCTGCACCTTAGCGCAACGTTATGACACTGTGAATATGGAAAACACTAATTCCTCTGCACTTTTTATACTTGAAGTTTATATGCCTTTGAGCCGCCACAATGAAGTTTTCTATTTCAGTCCAACCTTTTATAACCCTAATGTAAATAAAACAACTGACAAGAAGACAAAAGCATCATCAAAATACTTAACCAGTGCATAATTGATATTTTTATCATGAGGTTAATCATGACTTATAAGGGCGCCCAATAGGCATGCAGCTCGTTTCCCATACATATAGTAGGCAATCATAGGAGTCAAAATGTTGCCTGTTTGTTTGTGAAGAACAATATGCAATTGGTGGCCGGCTTTGCCAACTCCAAATCATTATACACACCACTACGCATTTTGCAGATTCAACATGTCATTTCCTCACCACCCACAAACACACACATTGTTGTTTGTTACGTAAGTGGCGTCTAGGTGGTTCACATTCAAATGGTGTCTTTGCGGTATTCAATTGCAATCAACACTGGGTGTACATTTGCGGGGTATTTTTGTCGCAGCAAACAACTATTTGAAGCTAAGCATTGGACTGCCCCAAATGTTTGGCTTCTGCCGACAGCTGCCATCTGTGACACAACATTAACTCTTAGAGATATGTCGCTGATGTGGCAGATCAGTCACATAAATCCAACACATTTGATTTGTTGATACAATCCTGCCGGGTCAACAATTAAATTTCCATCCCACGTTCTGAAGGGACAATTTTCAAGTTTAGTAGCAAAGCACATTCACTCAGACTATGTCAAATTGGTTGTGCCGTTTTCCGAGCTTGAACAATAACTCTGCTTTTCTCACCGCCTGAGGCAATGTGAATATTTATGAGAATAAAAATAACGGTGTTTCATCAACCGTTATGGTATTTAAATATACACTGTATATTTTGCCTGCTAACGTTAAAGATTTACTGGAGGTAATATTGCCAAAATCAAAACAATCATGTATCACACTTGTGTCCCGAATATCATGTCATTTTTTTAAACTGGCGTGAGGCCAAACACTTTAATCGATACAAAGGCCTGAAGCCCCTATTTAGAACCATAGATTTTGGTCGGGATCATAGTTGATCATGATATTCACACATGAGGACATAATATCAGTTAGACTACCTTTAAGGGAAACACGAGCTTACTGTTGATGTATATATATTTAATTTGCTCCATTTGGTGGCCAAACAGCTATTTTCCAAAATTAAAATGATAATTTGAAGGACCCATGAAAACAATGCTGTAAGTTTCTGGCTTCTTTTTTTATAATTTGTCTTAAGTTAGCCTCTCGTACATTTTATTATTAGTATATAATAAGCGACTTGCTTTCAAGCAGAATTCAGCAGTTGAAAATCCTTTGAAATAACTCAGACTTTAAAATGATTGTTAAAAATGGGTACAATAAGTTAATACATGAAACATAAGCTTGAAATATGCTACTTTTATAAAGTGGAAGAAATTAATTATATAAGCTATTATCTTTATTATGAGTATCCCCAGAGGGGCCATTAGCATCCAATACTTGATAAATTACAGACAGAAACGTCTTTGTGTCACTACACTTACTCATGCGAAACAGCACTTAATATACTATTCTAATGAAATCATATTCAACAGTCTATGATGTAGATTTTTTAGTATTTACAAGTGTATTTTTGACAGTATATTTTTCCATTTTTGACTGAAACGACTGAAAAATAGAAGGATACAGACAAAGGGTGCAAACCTTTAGCTATCAATGTCTGAGTTTTGGGATGGTGTAGGAACAGGTGGGGTTTTCTGATTAACTGAGGATATTCTATCAATGCATATCCTTTTTTTTCTTCTTATATAAAAAATTATATGTCAATAGTGTATTTTTGTCTCTTTGTCCTTAAATCTGTCCTTTCTTCCACCCTTTTGTCACTGCCTACTCTTTTTATGCTTTTAAACCCCGACCACATCAAAACCTTTTACAGATGGGCATCCAAATACTTTATTACCTTCCTGGTCTAAAAGTTTGGACCAGGTGTTTACAATCAGCACCCTGAGTATTTACAGGGGTGAAATCTCTTCCACAACAACCAGGAAGACTTTTGTGCATGTTGCTGAATAAGAGTATGCAATCAGTTAAGTCGTTGATAAAATAAAAAAAGGAATAGAAAATTGCAAACTCCCTATTTGCTTCTCTAGGTCCTTTCTTAAACTGTTGGCACTTTAGACCATTAAAAACTTAAATATATGTGAATATTTCTAGAGAGTAAAGGATACGCCTGCTGACTGTTGCAAAGTGACTTAAAAATCCGCTACCATATGGAAAATGTATGACACAAAATCTTAATAATTACCCATAAAGACCAGAGATCCACACAGTTCAACTTTGGGTCCACCCATCTTTATTATTTATATAAATGACATATCTGTAGGTATAATTTTCATCTTAAATTTCCTGTATGCAGATTACCCTGCTTTAACTTCCACTTTCAATTCCTATCTTTCTAAAAATACTTATAAGAACCTCGGTATTCTTAAAAAAAATCGAGAAATCGTCAACTTGACGGAATTGGAAAATTCCAATAAGATATCATCTTAATGTCATTAAACGAAAAGAACACAAAGTCCATGCTCTTTCAGATCTAAAGAAAAAAAAAACAAGACAAAACAAAAAAAAGAATAAACAAACAAAACAAAACAAAACAAAACAAAAACAAGACAAAACAAAAAAAAAAAAAAAAAAAAAAAACAAGACAAAAAAAAAAAAAAAAAAAACATTTTCAACTGGCAACTCAATTTTGACACAATAAAGCACAAGTTCCTGTCATTTGAGAGATCTGTGGCGCAGATTTTTTGACCTACCAATAATTTTGAATTCGTTTAAACGCTACATTATAAATTATCCTGTACCACAAGTAAAGCCACCTGAATTACATAACGAAAGGTGTTGTATAAATAACTGTCCCAATTAGAATACCTGTTTTCCCTGATAGAGCAGCCACTCCAATACATTTTAATTTAATAAATAAACTTCATTGTCATTGTTTTCATGAGCGTGTGAGGAAAACTTTATGGCTGGTATTTTGGATGAAGCGCTCATGAAAACAATGACAATGGAGTTTATTTATTATATTTACATCTTTTCCTATTTTTTTTTCGATTTTTGATGATAAGTACAAGTGATGCACGATCGCCAAAGAACGTTTTTTCCACATAAATTGCCTTGCTTTAAGGGGGGGTGTGATCAATAGAAAGATAAGCGCTAAGCACGCCCCCGTTACCTGGCAACCAGTCTATCCCAAAAGCAACAAACAGGAAAGAAAAATAGTCCCTTTGTAAATGTTCATTTATTTGAACAGATTGCTTTACAAAATACAAGATTCATTCACATTAGGGACAAAATATACAAGTAAGTTATTTTTGGGGATAAAATACCCAGAATAGCACCATGAATACAAGATTAACACCATTGCACTTGCACCTCGCACCGCGGATGCATCTCAGACTGATGCGAGCAGTGAACAGGATTTAACAGTTTAACGAGGCGCGATCATGTTGAAGGTATAATTTTGAAAGGTGGAGTTGGAAATCATTCCTGCGTTAAAATTCTGGTTGGTTTGCTGGCTTTGTGATATTTCTATCGAAGAAGAGGATGCGGTGGATGTGCAGGTAGGCCTACGTGGGACAACGGTTGATTCTTGGTCACGGGGATTAAGAACAACAGAGAAAATTATGAATTACCGCGTGTGCGATGTTTTGAACTGTAGAAACCTTGTATTCGCAACTTTGTGTCCATCTGCGAGAGGGCGCACAGGAATTATGAATGAAGAGAAAAGTAGTGACCAATGTACTGGCGTATAAAATTGTGAAGGGGCTGCATAGCTGGCGCGTGCAGACTCACGTGTAGATGATGTCTTCATGAGATGGTGAGGACAACATATATTTCATATATATATATATATATATATATATATATATATATATATATATATATATGTATATATATATATATATATATATATATATATATATATATATATATATATATATATATATATACATATATATATATATATACATATATACATGTGTGTGCATCTGAGAGTCTGTGTGTGTGTGTGTCTGTGTGTGCGTGTGTGTGTATGTGTGTGTGTCTGTGTGTGTGGCCATAGAGATAAACGCAGCATTATTGTTTACAGATCCTCCAAACCATCATTTATTTTGCAAATCAGCTTGTTGGCCACCACATGAAACCAATTCAATTTGTAAACATTAAAAGTAGAGTTATTTTTCAGTTGAACGTTGTCTAAGGGACATAGAGTCCCCATATATGAATATCATGATCACGCAGAATCCTGAACAAATTCAGCGTGCCTAAATAACAGGTTTAGGCTTTTCTCTAAATGAATGTACTGGGCTGCACTCCAGGTAGAACTTGTTTGAAATGATGCTATGGGATAATTGGTGACTGTAATGAGCCTGGAAATATTAACAAAAGTATCTCTTCAATATTAGAAGACCAAATACTCAGTGCATATTAAAATAACAAAAAATATATTGCTTAATACTGTCATTCTTATTCAAACATATAAGTCAAGTTGCCCCACGCTGTGAGAAAAACAATGTCATTGTTCAAAAACAAAAAAAATGGCACAATTATCTTGACATAGTCTAAGTGAATTTCCTCTCCAACGCACCTTGACAAAAATCCATTCAGAACGTAAGATGGGATATTCATTTCCGCGCTGACAATATTGCATTGACAAATAAACTTAGTTTACATTTTTGTGACTGACATAATATATCTGCGTCATATCTCTTAAGTTTAATGTTATGTCACAGAGTGCAGCTGTCTGCAATAGCCGAACATTTGGAGCAGTACTGTGCTCTGCTGCAAATGATTGATTTCTGCGACAACATTGCTACCCAGATGCACATCTTGTGTTGATTGCAAAAAAAATCCTGAAGAGACATTTTAAATGCAAACTGCCTGGACGGCACTTATTAAGCAAAGGACGATGTGTGTGAGTGTGGTTAGTGGAAATTTCATGCTCAATATATATAATGTATACTGGTGTGAACAATTATCTGAATTTTTCAGAGTAGACCACCAATTGCACATCCTTGTCCATAGATAACTAACATTTTGC
>CAXHWN010001510.1:82089-119089 GCA_964020975.1 Hermodice carunculata
GTCCTATGCCTGCTTTGATTTGTATAGGAAACGAATCGCATGCTCATACTCCGCCCCTATAACTTATTATTAATTTCATCATAAACATGACAACACTACACTTGTTAACTATTTAAACATTGTTTGCCTTCCTTACAATAGCAAATACTGTGACAACACTGTTACGCACCCTTACTAACAGCGTCGGTAAGAATGCTAAAAAGCACAGTGACTATCAACTTGATTGGATTTTATAAATCACAGAATGCTAGTAAGATTGTAAATGATTTGTTTCTCTCTCTCTCTCTCTCTCTCTCTCTCTCTCTCTCTCTCTCTCTCTCTCTCTCTCTCTCTCTCTCCATCTATCTATCTATCTATCCATCTATCTATCTATCTATCTCTCTCTCTCTCTATATATATATATCTGTCTGTCTGTCTGTTTATCTATCTATCTACCTACCTATATATATATATATATATATATATCAATCTACCAATCCATTTACTTGTCCTGATCCTTCTATCTATATACTGAATATATCAGCAGTACTTAGATGCCAACATTTGTTTCACAAACAGAGCCTCATATAATTCAAACGTTTGCTTGTGAACTCAATGCTTGTCATGGTGGACAGAATTTGGGGCATTTGGCAACGGCTTCCAACTAACCGGCCCTGCCCTTGGGAGCGAAAAAAGATCAAATCAGCATTCTGTAAGCGCCTATTAAACAAAACTTATGGGAGACCCCTATCGTGTAACACTAATTCGAAGGTCACTTTGCCTTAAGCAGTATTAAGGTCTTAAGAAGGTGTTTGGACGAGCCTATCATATATATATATATGGATGTAGGCCTAGGTATTTTTTACTGAACCGGGAGGGGGATTATACCCTAAAAATCATTGGAATTTAGGCCAAAGCATTGTAGATTGTTTAAATTTTGATCCGAATATGCTTTAGAAAATAAGTGTTTGATTTTAACATCTCAGTTACGACGCCTACAAAACACAAGATACTACGTAGCTTTCAAGGCTCTCATTGCTTAGCTGAATGTGTAGGATGACAGCATCAAGGCTGGCTACACAGCAACACCCAAGGCGCAATGAATAACTCATACATTACAACCCTGGAAATATGTTGAATCGACATTGGTACCATGCAAACATTCATTACTTTAGTACTACCAAATTCTTGATTCCAAATTGTAAGATATCAGTTGTAATATTTTAAATGTAACAAAACATATAAATTGTATTTCACATTTAGCCCCTAAGTTCAATCATTCATTTTTTTATGAAATCTATTTGAGATAATTTAAGCTCGGCAACAAGTTTTTAGACGTCAGTTTACCTTAAAGATGCATCATTGATTATGTGGACAGGCCAAACCTACGATTGACTGGACAATTTGCTGGTAACCTAATATGTTTAGTTTATGCATCACTTTGCAGGCCTATCAGGGTATTACGAAATGTAAATGTAAAGACGTTCGGTACACTGGTCAAAAGAATTTAGAAATCTCTGGTTTTTTGGTGTGAACTAAGATATTGGCATTTGAAACAAAATGCTTGCAAAAATCTGGCATGTCACGCTGCTACTTGTGTCGCTAGGTGGCGCTACATGTAAGGACTACAGAAATTTGATACCAAACATTATATATGTCGGTAAAAGCAGAAATATAAATTAAGGATGCAAAAATATGCATAAAGTGACTCAATATGAGTGTATGCAATGTATATCAAGCCTTTTGATAGCAAATATGTGGACAAAACATGCTGGAATGTGACTTTAAATTCATCTCGTCTTGCAAAAATGTCTAAGTGCTCACATTATTTTTTTAAGTTTGAAATAGAAAAAAATATTTGCAAATCCCTGAAAAATTGTAGGGAGTTTCCAAAATATGCACTGATTTCAGTGATTACCAAAAAAAGATATGATATGGTGCTATTTTCTCCGCAATTATACAAAGAATTCATGCATGTTGACTTAATTTGTTGTAAGTTCATAGGTACAAGGAATCCATTCATTGTCTAACTTCGATACCATATCAATATATGTAGGTTAAATAAATGGCAGTACCTCGTTAATTTTATATTCCAGTCATAACATATACTTTCATAGTTTTACTGAGAAGAGGCAAACATGTTAAGATTCTCTCCATACTCCAATACAGCAATGTGGAAAAAGAGGTAAAAATAAGAATATCAAAATTTTAGTTGCCTTAATACATTGTCAAATGGTAACACAGGCATCATATTATCAAATATGCCTGTGCCGCCTTTGGACGCTGGGATATTACTGTGGTCCCCCCCCCCCCCCCCGTTGGGACAGCGTTTATCGTACCACATTCACAAGAAATGTAAAGTACACTGGCCAAGCCATATCGTTTATCTGATTCTGTAATTTTTTAGGGACAATGTTTTTTTTTTTTTTTTTTTTTTTAATTTTTTTTTTTACATTCCTGGCATACAAGATTATCGGCTAGTACACTTAGTTCCACTATTCTACGACTCTGAACGATGGTTCCCCTAAGAGCTTGGACTAACACGTAAAGGCTTGCTTTAATATTAACTTGTATTAGGGATTCGGTATTAGCTACACATTCAGAAAATTAATGAGATTTTTTACAAGACTTTTCGGAAACCTGGTGTTTTACAGCGAAAATAAATGTTCGTGCGAAATTTCTCAATAGATAGTACAAGCCCGTTTTCTGCTAGCGATGGCTCTTGGTGAGTGTCGTTACACTAGGCTTTGCTTTCTTTGGAAAGAAAAAGAGACTATTATTGACAACAATACAGGAAGAAATAATAAATGTATTCATGGTTGTTTCTTATTTTACTTCTCCATCGGGTAAACAGTACGCAAAATGAATTTTTCAATTGCATGGACAATCTTAAATATGACCGCACACATGGGTTTTTTTACCAAACGTTACCACTACGATCCCAGGATCATTTTCTCGTGATAAATGGGTTTGGCTGGACTTCATTGGTTACCGTATAAACAACATTGTCAAGCCTTTCTTCTGTATATCTGGGTCGCTTTTAAGCGCATTTACTGTTGTCATCATAATGCCATCTCCTATGAAAAAGACTACAATGGGTCACTACTTCATTGCCATGGCCAATGCAGACAACACATATTTGATAGCACTGATCCCTGATTGGCTACATAAGTACCGCCGGCTCGAACTCCCAATATATGTTGAGCCTGAGTTGTGTGGACTTATAATCAGCATGGGACCTTTTGGTCAACTTTTCCCGTGTTACCTTACATTGTTTGTAACATTGGAACGCTATGTTACCGTAGCATTCCCTTTGAAAATTGGCCGTATATTAACACCATTTAAAACAAAAATTATAATTTTGGTACCAGGTCTAACCTATGTATCAGAAACAGTATTCCCGTATTGGACAATTACAAATCTGCCACATGGCTTGGGTTGCGAACATCGAAGGAAAGAAGAGATTAATTTTGGAACGTGGTGATTAGTCGGGTGGGTGGGATGCTCATTTTGTCTTTATTAGTGGGAGTCTTTACTGTGTTGCTTATTGTCGCACTGATATGTTTGCAGGTGGTTTGGAAAACCCAACTTGAGGGTCAATTGCAGTGCAATAAAACTTCCAATAATGCTAGGGAATCTGCACTGACAAAAACGTTCATTGTTGTGGCCACGGTTTTTGTTATATTTCGACTACTTTACACCATAGTCTTTGTTCTGCACCACGAGTATGGGGTCAGCTCTCAGGAATTCCACGTAACGTTATTTTAATTTTTGGTAAAGATATTTGAATTGTTTTACACCGGCAAGTATGCGATTTTTTTTTTTTTTTACAGCTTAGCTGGTATTTCTTTCAGAAGTTACATGCGTGATTGGATTCGGTGCATACCTGAAAGTGGCAGTGCACTGTCCTCGCAGAAGACAGAAACAAAAGATGAGTTCATGACAACAACCCATAATAATGATACAAACACAATATTGACAAAGTAAAACAGAACCAATTTGGTCAATGCACTAAAAGCCACATTGTGCAGGAAAGTAGATAAATGATCCAGAATTGTTAACAAAAAGTCGGGAAGATAACCATTTGACCAGTTTATAGGTCATCTTTTCGCATGCCTATACGGGTTGTCTTGGTTAACTGTTAACCTGACAAGAAAGTCCAATTCATATAATACATTCGTACCAAGGCAGCAGGGCTTTAACCGTGCCTTGTATGTGTAGCCGATGCACTATTTGATTCCCAAAAAAGGTTCTTTCATGTGGAAACGCAAAGTGCACAGACTTATGAGTCATAATTTATGGCTAAACTGGTCAATCATTGGTGCCTTTTTAAATTGTACTATACCTGTAATGCTTTGTGGACATTTATGTGCTATATGGACAAGACTGGGGACTGAAAGAAATTTGGTTCTCCACTGCATGTGGTAGAGATACCGAATATTTGTTTCTGTACCCCATGCAGCTGAAATATAAAATTTAAGAGAAGTATACTCTCAATAGGTAGTGGTAGGTGCTGTAGCAGTAGGACACACTGGATGGCTTGTCTTTGGTGGCTGTACTTGCTATTGGGAAGACATGAATTCAGAAATCAGATTGTTGTTTTTTTTTTTCAGGAAATATCTTGCTAAAATTAAACAATAAACGGGAGATTGACCTGAGATGTCATAGGTCATTAGACGTTGATTTCATGGGTCAAAGGTCACCATTGCTTTATATCATATGGTTTGTTAAATGATGAAACGCTGGTCTTCATGTTTTGATATCTGAGACGTGGTCCTCATGAGTTGATGGCGTAAAATCTTGATACACTTTTGTAACATAAAATTAGTAAAATGTTTGTGATTTTTATGTTTATTAATACTGTATACTCATGTACATGGAATAGGAATGGTTTGCTAAAAATGTCCAGGAAAACTTTAACTCAAGGTACACATCCAAGTAGTAAATCATCTGCAAGATATTATGCAACCAATTGGGGAATATAATTCTAAATTGGGATTTTCCTTAAGTGGGATTTTTTTAATTAACTTTATTTGATTTTGATTTTTTTATTTTTTTCAGCTCGAGAGTTAGTTCTGTCTTTACATAAAGTTTTAGTATCTTGTAGAATGAAATATTTTGCAACCCTTTACAGTTGAAAAGCCAAGTTATAAATACATTTTGTGCTGCATGAATGAACAAGTACTCTACAGGATATCATAGAATGGAAAATGTTTATTGATGAACGTGGAAAACATAAGTTTGAAATTGGAACCTTTTTCAATCAATGTTAAGTAAAGAACAGTCAAATCTTAGACCCATTTGTTACATGAAGCGTATGAATGAAAATGACATTCTTCAAAAAATGCGTATATACAGAAATGGGAGTATCTTGGTAAGGCTTGGGGTAAGAACTGTTTTCTTAATAATGGACCTTGTATTCCAAATTTCATCACCCCTTGTGGGTCTATTTCTTGAAGTTAACCCAGGCCTTTAAAGATCAATTTTATTCCTTTTGTGACTGTTGATATTTGTCCAAGAATAGGCATTATTTAATGACTTATTCCAAATTTGGAAGATACATAAAGTCATTGCCTATAGTATAAAAGAATGGAACACATATATATATATAATTAGGAGAGCCACTGACTTTAGTTCTTAAGTTGCAGTGTCAAACTCATGAGCCATGGGGGGTAAGAATCCAACATATGAAGCTTGCCCTGGTGGTCATTCTTACCTGTGACTTATATGCACAGAAACTCTTGGGCCACCGAAGACTTTGGTAAAATTAGCATACGCGTACAGTAAATACTTTTGATATTTGGTATTCAAAGACAACCAATACACTTCATATTTATTTTGTAGACGTAAGATTAAAGAGCAATTGTAACAAGGACCCCTTTTATATATTTTTTTATTGATAGGGTAAGAGTAAAAAATGTAGTTCTATATCTTAGCTTTGAGAATTGTTAATTAATTCTAAATCTGGATTCAAAACAGAAGATGAATTGGATTCATGGGTGTATCTCGATTGGAATGAATAAATTATTCAACAGTGTTTTAAAATTATTCTAAAATGATAGGTAACTTTTATTCTATGCTCGAATTTGAGCATACACTTAGTTCGGGAGATGGAAGATGTACGACTGTAAAGGCAAGGCTCATTTGTCATTGTCTACTTCAAAACATCATCCTTGTAAACAAACGAATTGACAGTTAGGTTGTATATTTGCCAGGTCTCTCAAAAAAAATAAATGTTATCTAAAGACCAATTCAATTATTGGTGGTTTTTCTATTAGGTCTTTTTTAGTTTTTGTTTTTATTTTGTTTTTTTGCTTTTTGATCCTTCAAACTGCCTGGCATGGGTGCATTCTTGGTTAATGAATTGTATGACCAGCATGCTCACAAATTGCAACCATTACATACCAAGTGGCAGAATTGGTCAAAAACTAAACTAAACAATACGAGATTACAAAGCTCCTCAACATTAGCAGTTCTATGCTTATGAATCAAGAAACACGCTTTTATTTCCCCACCACCTTGCAGTTTCAACAGTATCTCCAATGGCAAACCATACGCAGATGCAATCATCAGCCAACCATATGTATATTGTGCAAATGTACTAAGAAATCCTAGCTTGCAAAACGTCCTTTTTACAACTCCTATCAGGTGTCAGTCAACAATTGCACAATTTCAACAAGCCTGCGATACCTTTGAGGTTACTCAGCCCGATGGTTACTTTCACTGATGAAGTGTCATATCATTGCCCACAACAGTGACTGTGTGAAACACATCTTTATTCCAACTTTCTGTTCATCATTTCGACAAATTACACAAAATGGAAAGTAAATAAAATAATTTGGTTCATATCACTAATGTTTTAGGAGTTAGGAGTGACTAATATAAAGATGTCTGGCGATCAGTCAAAATATCCATTAAGCTGGGGAAGAGTGTGTGAAGTTGCTGATTCTGTTCATTGCTATCATTTTGTCGAGCGTTTCGCCAATTGATTCAAATAAAATATATATTTTGGTCAGAGCAGCCTATAACAAAGTTCTGTGCTGATCCCCCTTGTTTTTCCCATGCACAATTTACTAACTTGACTAGACATGGGTTTCGGGCCATTGGCTTACATATCAGACTGTGCATGAGTGCTGGGGTAAAATTGAAAATGCCAATAGCAATGTCGAATTGCACACATCATGGTTAAGCTGACAATAGGTTTAATTATTTATTACTTATTGTATACATATCATAAAATTGGGGTTACTGAACTAAAACAGCAGAAATACTTTTTTAGCTATTGTTTGATGGTGCAGAACAAATTGTGCAAAAATTTGCTTAGAACACTGAAGAATATATATTTCAAAATGATCCCAATAATGATAAAAAAAATGTACGAGAGGTATTTGCCAACAGTATTTTTTTTTCATTTTTTTATATAATGGGCATACACACGTATATAAAGTAGGTGAGACCTAATGATTACCCTCATTATTACATAATTTTAAACAAATATCCAAAAATCTGATGTTATTAAAAAAAAAAACAAAAAAAAAACAAAAAAAAAAAAAAAAACAAAAAACAAAAAAAAAACAAAACAAAAAACAAAAAAAAAAAAAAAAACAAGAAAAAAATATAAATGAAAATAGGTCAGGCTGCAACTCAGTAACAATGTGGTGATAGGGAATAGGGGTATTTCATATCTGGTCTTTGTATGTAAAACAACCTTTATCAGCATGACCATGATATGCTGTTACGCTGGAAAAAGGTTTTATTTTGGTTTTAGTGTAATCAGCTTCCTGTGTCACAAAGGAGAACGCTTTAAAAAAAGAAAAAAAAAAAAAAAAATAAATAAAAAAACAAAACAAAACAAAACAAAACCAGGCCCTAGTTTCCCGGTTTTTTTTTGTTTTTTTTTTTTTTTTTGTTTTGTTTTTTTTTTTTTTTTGTTTTTGTTTTTTTTGTTTTTTGTCGAGATTTGATATGGCATGAACATGAACCTCACTTCCCATCCTCAGCCAACTCACACAGAGTGTGAGCACATGACTGCTTATTTCTGAAAATAAAAAAAAAAATCTGACTACAGCTATAAAATATTAAAATACTCTCAGATAAGTTATATGTCAATTTCATGTGTTTCTCTCTGTCAACCTGGTCAAATTTAGCTACATTTTTCTGCCCTCCAAAACATTTAGAACCACCAATTTCCATCATATTAATCCTCAATCTTCAGCCATAAACAGTAAATTATGAAAATTAAAGCCAGTGATGGCAACCTTTGTGTGACACTGACTAGCCGACCACTCATATACATTACCAAGTGCACATACTATCACTGTATACACTCCAACATGAACGTTTCATTCTTTTATCTTTCATGCGACATTGACTGTTACCAATTGAGGTACATGTGGTGCTTACACTGAATTTTTTTAATGTTTGATCTTAGATTTCCATCAACATTTGGAAAAATGAGAATCATAATGTATTCTTATCATCTTTCCCATGCTGACAGTCTGTAACCATGGAGGATACAAAGTGAAACTGAAATATTGAACCAGTTGTTTTAGTCTTTTTATGTAATGGATACATACATTTTAATGTAATTCATTAGATAAACAATGCATTCGGTAGATAATCAATTCTGAACTTTTTGGCATTGACTTAAATCAAAATGCAACCAATAAAGCGCTTTTAAGATTGAAATCCTCCAAAAGTCGTACAAACTAACAGTAACTATGTGATTAATCTTTTTTCAATTCCCCCACCCCATTGTTTTTTTAACGGTTTAAGGGCTAGATGACCAAAATTGAAAACAGGAGGGAGTCCAAAAAGGTCAGAGATAATGAAGATGTTCTTTTGGTTTTTGCTCTGTCAAGTTAGTTAAATAGGATAGATTTATAAACATTGTATTCTAAAGCTTTTGTATTGGAAAGAAACAGTTAAGAGCTGGCTATATCTGATAAAATTGTAAGTTGACAGGATGTTAAATGACCTTTCTATAGGTCTATGTACTGATTGAAAAAATGTCGAAAAAATCCCAATTTTAAACTCTATTTTTCGCATTTCTTTCCAATTTTGAAAAAGAGGGGCCTGTAAATTGAAAAAAAAAGGAAGAAGGAGAAAAATGACGTGGTCTTGTGTACATATTAAAGAAGGCTATCATTAAAGCCTTGTTTGTGTAGATCATCTTGAAAGGCATCAAATTGTTAACTTGTTATGATACCCATGCAGGTAATATGAAATTACCGGCGTGACAAAGGTGAAACTTTGCTTATACTGCCTTTTACCCCGACATCTCCTACTTTGAATTGTGCCAAATGATAAACAATAAATATGTTACACTGACAAGTTTACATACTGTTTCTACTGTAAATGCCCTACTCTTTTGGATCATTTTGTCAATTACGACATATTTTCTAGTTTAGGTAACTTACACTGTATGAATTTAAATACTAGCAGGTGCGAAATTCAAACCAAAATAATATGTATTGTATACATTTGTTCCTCAATGACTGTTATTTGGCATGCATATAAGTTTACATACTAATAAAACAGTAGAATATTCATTTAATCCTCCATAAAGAGATCACTCCCTTATTGCGACCAACTTTTTAGCTCAGCTGACTTGTTAATAGATGAGCTTTTATTATGGTCCTTTGTCCGTCTGTCGTCAACAATCGACTTCTTCTTCAGAGCCGTCAGCCAGATTCACTTCATATTTCATGGCAATGTACCTTCGGTGGGTTTCTACCAAGTTTGTTCAATTGGTCATGCTCCATTGATTTTTGGATATTTTAAAAGATTCTTTGCGTAATTTAGGGGGGCCAAATAAAAAAAAAAAACTTCTCTTATTTTTATTTTTATTTTTTTATGATTTTTGTGTGTTTTGAATATTTTCGACTTTTCCAGAACCTTCCCTCAGATTAAGCTAAAACTATGTGGATATGTTCCTTATGGAAGGGTAAAAAAGGTTGTTCACTATTAGGCAATGCTGCGGATTTCAGATTTTTAACGATTTTCTCAATTTGGTTACTCACCGATAAATGCAACTTTGCTATTGAGGACTATGTAAGTCAATGGGCATTCGAATGTTACTTCACATTTTTTAATTCTTTTTCAAAACCCTCAGTCAGATAGACTTCAAACTTGGTGGCAATGTACCCCAGGCTCCACACTCCTCAACTGATATGCTACTTACATCAAACGCCCCTAAAACCTCAAAATCCAGGGCTCAAAATACGAACTCTGTTTTTGTATACGAGAGTACCAGTCAAATTTTCAACATAAAAAAAAAAAAACATCATTTTATTCATTTCAATTTTCCATGGCATGTTGAAAAGGGTGAGTGGCTTCACTCTGGTAAGATTAGAAACAAACAGCTCAGTTCATTCAAGTGAGTTTTTTCCCCTCCTTTTGACATGACTCGGGATCAACTGAGTGTCTCCACTCACTTGTCACTCCATGCAGCCACAAAAGGCCTAGATGAGTGTTTTCCCTCCTGCGGGCCCCGCTTCGAATTTCTTGTGCCAGGTAGCCGAGTGTTTCCACTCACCAAAGCCTTGACGTAGCTAGTCTGAGTGAGTGGTTCCCCTCATTTGAGCTTCATTTTGGATATTCTGTACCGAATGAGTGTTTCCACTCATCGATGGCATTGTACAGCAGGTCCAAAGTGAGTGGTTCTACTCAGTTGGGACCTTTTTTTCACGTTTCTTTTTACAGAATGAGTGTTTCCACTCATACAAAATGTATATTTGTAGACCTAACAGGTATCAGGAACCTGAATTCGCAGCAACAGGTTCCCAATTTCTGTAATTTCATCAAAAAACAAAAACAAAAACAAAAAAAACAAAAAAACACCAGAAAAATGGAAGTTCTGTTTTTTTGTTATTATTATTATTATTTTTTTTTTGTAATAAATTGTGTTTTGGATAAATGCAAAAAAGATGATGTGTGAATGAGCGAGATTAAAAGTAATATGGTGCCTGATGTATATTGATGATATATAGAGAAACTCTAAGATTGCAGCTAAGTTGTAAAGTTTGATGAATGTGCGCATTATGGGCTTATACATTTTTACATAGTGGCCTATTTGCTATCAGATATGGCTTTGGTGAGTGCCCTTACCTTTTATTTCTTTTTCTTGTTTTTCATTTTGAGAGTATTATTAGCTACAATACAGAAAGAGTTTCCAAATGATTTTATGATTGTCGCTTGTTTTACATTTTCTTCGGGTAACCGACACGCAAAATGAATTCTTCAATCGCATGGACAATCTCAAATATGTCGTCAACCATGGTGTTTCCATCAAACGTTACTGCTGATACCAAACCACCGTTCCTTCTTTACCAAAGGGAAAAATGGGATTGGCTGCGTGGTATTGGCTACTACATGTACTTGTATGGTGCGCCTATCATTATAGTTGCTGGCTTGATTTTCAACTCTCTCACCATTGGCATCATAACATCTTGTCTTATGAGAAAGTCTACAACTGGTCACCTTTTCAATGCCATGGCCTTTGCAGACAACGTATATTTGTTGGGAGAGATCCCCAATTGGATGTCTCATGTCAGAGTGTTCAGAACAAGAATATATGTTTCAAGTTTTTTGTGTGGATTTATAACTAGCTTG
Organism: Hermodice carunculata; assembly: GCA_964020975.1. NCBI lineage: Eukaryota > Metazoa > Annelida > Polychaeta > Eunicida > Amphinomidae > Hermodice > Hermodice carunculata. Next base: position 93,682 of record CAXHWN010001510.1, read on the forward strand.
AGATACTTTGGTCAAATTTTCTCGTGTTACCTTACTGTGTGGGTAACAATGGAACGTTTCCTTACTGTTACATTCCCTCTGAAAATTGGCCGCATATCTACACCATTTAAAGCAAAAATTGCAATTTTGATAACAGGTCTACTCTGTTTATCAGTAACAATATTCCCGTTTTGGACATTAGCAAAAATACCTGGCGTCAGCCTCTGCGAAGTGCGAAGGCTAGAAGAGTATCAAATTTGGAACCTGGTGATTCTTCGGATGGGTGGTTTGGTCATTCCAGGTGCATTAGTGGGAGTATTTACGTTGTTGCTCATCTTCAGACTGAAACAGTTGCAATCACAAAGGAAAAGGCAGCTTGAGGGGCAGGTGCACGACAATAAAACTTCTGAGGATAGCAAGGAATCTGCACTGACAAAATTGCTCATCGCTGTTGCCACGATCTTTATTATATTCCGACTACCTTACAGCATAGTCTTCTTTCTGCACCACCACTTCGAGAACTCAGTTCAATTTCGCGAAGCTCTCATTGATTTTTTGATGAAATTTTTTGAATTGTTCTACCTCAGCAATAATGCAATCAATTTTTTTCTTTACTGCTTAGCTGGTAGTTCTTTCAGAAATCATATGCGCAATTTGTTCTGGTGCATACTTATGTTTGGCCGAGTGCAAACCTCCCAGACGACAGAAACAAAAGAAATGTCATTCACAGCAACACATAATGATGTAGCAAACACAATAAAGACATCTTAAAACAAAACCAATTTAGTCAGTCCACAGGATACGACATTATGGAGCGAGCAGATAAATGATCAAGGAATTGTAAGTACATGTCGGGAAATGACTGTTTGACATGCCATTTTTACGTCGATATGTTTCTGGTGTAAACTTGAATTGCCCATCCCTTACTGCAGGAAAGAGAACTGCTCTGAGGAAATAAATGACAACAACATTTAGATATCTCTGATATCAAGTTCTTTCATGAACAAATTCTTTTGTATGGCAATGCTCTTAAGTCAAATGGCCAAAGTTATATGATTGGATGCTTGGTGTAAGATCTTCTTTTTGGATGCCCATATAGGTTATCTGAGCTAAATGTTTACCTGGGATGAGCGTCTGAGTCAGATAATGCATCCATAACAAAGAAATAGCACATGGAATCATAAGTGGACCCAAGCTTCCATTATAAACAGAAATTTGATAACACTCACCAGTACGCATTGCCCAGAAAACGTTCTTTTCACGTAGAGACGCGAAGAGCAGAAACATGTGATTCATATTATATAGCTACATTTACCAATCATTTATGTTCCTGAAAATTGCATTATAACTACAATACATTGTGAAAAAAATAATCCTCATTGGACAAGTTGAGGTACTCAATTAAATTTCATTCTCGATTGGGTCTAATCCAGCCAGCCAAGAGTTGCTCTTGTATTTCACACAGCTGATATAACAAATTCCATGAAGGTGTACTCTCAAAAGCGTGCAGTGTGGGTGCGACAGTTCACAATGGGTGGTCTGTCTTTGACAGCTGGACTTGTTGTCAACACATGGAACAGTATTCAGAAACTGCGACACATTATCAACTGCAATCTACCAATTACATGGACCTATACTACTACTACTACTACTACTACTACTACTACTACTACTACTACTACTACTACTACTACTACTACTACTACTACTACTACTACTACTACCACTACTACTACCACTGCTGCTGCTGCTACTACTACTACTACTATTACTACTACTACTTCTAATATTACTACTAATGATAATAACAGTAATGATAATAATAATAATTATAATAATAATAATAATAATAATAATAATAATAATAATAATAATTATAATAATAATAATAATAATAATAATAATAATAATAATAATAATAATAATAATAATAATAATAATTATTATTATTATTATTATTATTATTATTATTATTATAATAACAATAAACAGAAGTTTTAAAGGGTGCCATGGGGAACTTTTTTCTGCATGTGAAAATTGGACTTTTCCGTGCCATATGGATTTTACTTCACCATCACCCTTTTCGGAAAAATCGTGTGTGAAAGAACCTCCAAAGTTTAACAAGGCCACAACAAGTCCACACTTTTCCTTAGTCCGCCATCGCCACGTTACCACAAAGAAGTATTGTGGGTCAACAATACTGTCAATCATCAGCCAGGCCAGCCAATTTTCATGGTCTACGAATGAAGGTTGCCCTATGACCTCAAGTGAGGTATCAGATCTCAAGAGTACACACATTGTTAAAAAAGACTGTCAAGATACAGAGATACACATTGCTCATGCACCAAAATGTTACAGCTATAGCCATGATGCTGCAAATAAAGAAATACGAGATACGCATTCATGATACGAGTATACAAGACAGTACAACAAAAGTATAATTATCTATTTCTAGTAAACTTGTACATGTGTAAAGGCGTTTTTTAATATTACTGCATTGACATACTCACGGTTTTACTGTAGGCAAACAGATTTACACTACACGTTATTTTAATAGCTCTAAGCCTTCAATCGTGAATCTTCCCACCGTAGTTGCACCACCTTGGCTCGATTGCATGAGTTGCTGAAACTTTAACATGTCAGTACTTCTGTTATGTAGTGGTGCATTTCCTTAAACAACAGTCTTACATCAACTGAAATTCATTACACATATTGCCATCGTTACATAAAGTGCAGTGCTGCTGGTAACTATTCACCTTAGTATGGCAACCTTTTTTTTTTATTTTGGTAAGATTATTTTCAAAATGTAAAAAAAAAAAAAAAATAGAAAGGTACTTAACAATTTGGTGATATATAAATTTGGTGCCTATGAAAATCATGTTTCCTAAATACCCCACACATGTAATGGGTTTTTTTCCGGTACCTTTTCACTTTGGTTTCAACTATTCAACAACAACAAAAAATAATAAAAACAATACTGTATTAACATCATAAAATCAGCTAATACGTCTTACAAATCTACCTAATTCGATACATTATGTGCAAACTTAAACTAAGAGGATTTCAGCATGGCTTGATAAAATTTAAATATATTTAGCAACTGGTATGAATATGCAGTTTGTAGCCATAGCATGCGCCTGCCCAAAACAGAGTTTTGCTGCTCTTGAATTTTACAGAAAATAGAGAAATGTCTCAGATTACCACACGAAACGCAAATATTTCAAAATTTGGATCTCCAGTAAATATTACAGAACGTTATGTACAGCAGTTCCAATAAATTCATATTTTCAAATTACAGAGTTCCCCGCATATCATTGTCAGTCCATGCTGCGCAGTTACATGTACAATTCCAGTTAAATATCTACTGGGAGATTAAAATTTCGCTTATGCACGCACCTACAACATAAATAGTGAAGCTCACTTAGTTTACAACACACATCTGAGTCTTGCAGACACAAAATCGTGTTCTGGTAATAGGCGGGTTTATATTATGCCGCAGTGACAGTAAAATGCGTTATAGACACTCTGGTCAAAACATATGTTTGGATTTAGAGACACATGACCTATTACATCTAAATGGAGCTGGTTTGGGACCCATCCTTAAAAATACCACGAACAACTTGCTAAACAAGTTAAAGCGCAGAGACCTTTCGATTGATATATACTGAGCCAAACAAATAACCCAACTTTTTCATTTGGGTTTAACTTCACATTGGAACTGTATTTAAAGTTCAGAAATACACTATCCGTTGTTAAATCAGTCTAAAATAATGCACCAAGTAGTGTGACCTCAAGGTCGAGTACCCTGACCTTGCCATGGGGTCATTGTCATGAATCAAGAGTGACTACAGCTGGCTATTTTACGCAAGTCTCTGACACCTGAAATTAAGGTTGCCAAGTCCTTGATTCTGCGACAGGAAAAGGCCGCATTGAAATCAGCCCAAGCGTAACTGTGTGCAAGGATATGAGGCTTTAAAAGTTTGGTGGTGGTGCTGAATCAAGGACAACTGCAGGATTCAGTGTTACCCACATGACTAAAACATTCGCACCTTTACTGGTTGGGTGTAGCCCCTCATGGACAATAAAAGGGCAGCATGGTATTCATTTGGCACAGTATTCCAAGAACTATGGGTCGATTATCAACAGTAGATTGGGAGAGAGGAATTGGCATGCTACAGGCTGGTTTATCTGCAGCAGAGGTGGCAAGAAGACTGCAAGTCCACAAATCCACTATATCCAGACTTGCTACAAGATTCCAGGAGACTGGGGCCACAGCTGATAGACAGTGTCCCGGGAGACCAAGAGAAACCACACCTGCACAAGACAGACACATCAGGGTGTCACATCTGCGGAACAGAACTCGACCAGCCACTAGAACTGCACAACAGACACCTTGCAGAACCAATAACAGAATATCTGCCCAGACAGTCTGTAATAGACTACAAGAACACCATCACATGCCAGGCGTCCTCACAGGGGTCAAATTTTGACACAGGCAAGAAGGCAAGTCCGACAACAATGGGCTACTGCCCATACTCGCTGGACCCATCAACAGTGGAGGGATGTGCTATTCACCGATGAATCCCGCTTCACCCTGTATCATGCAGATGGTAAGACAAGTGTTTGGCGACGAAGGGGAAAACGCTACTCAGATGCCTGTGTGCTGGAAACAGATCGATTAGGAGTTGCATCAGTGATGGTGTGGGGTGGAATTTCATTCACAGCCAAAACCCAGCTAATCTTCATTGAAGGCAATCTTAACGCTGCCTGTTACAGGGATGAGATCCTTCAGCCTGTTGCTGTCCCTTTCATAGACACCACCAACTCCACTTGCTTCAACAGGACAATGCCCGGCCCCATGCTGCTAGACTGACGATGGATTTTCTGCAAGGAGAAGGAATTAACGTTTTGCCATGGCCAGCCTTCTCACCTAATATCAATCCCATTGAGCATCTTTGGGACTACCTTGACCAGCGTGTTCGGAGACGGGATCCAGCGCCTGCCAACCGCCAGCACCTTAGCCAGGCTCTTCAAGAAGAGTGGGATCGTGTGCCCCGGCAGATGGTGCAGCGGCTAGTGTCATCCATGTGCCGACGTTGCATAGCAGTTACAGATGCTGATGGTGGTCACACACAGTATTAGTTGACATGCCAATTTGTGAACTTTACAAATCAATGTTGCCCTGTTTATTGCCAGCTGGTTGCGCCCTCGTTGACAGTTTCAAGTTTTTGTTTTTCACATGTTATGCCAAAAAGACTGCAGAATATGGATCTAATTTGTTTCTGTGATATGAAAGTAACAATAAATATTTAAGTTTAAAAAGTTCAAGGGTTGCGTTATTTGTTTGGTTCAGTATATGTCTTGAAAGCTCCCCGTAATTGGTCATGGTAAACCCAAGGAATATAATAATACATGATTCTACAAGTGTATGTGAGCTATGGGTAATGACATGAATGGCATAGCACAAACTAAACACGGCGGAGTGATCTCTGGATACCGATGCCATTGCAGTCTATTAGGGCATTTGACTACACAGGATTCGAACTAATTTGCAAGGTAAAGTGAAAATCTCAAACGTGTATTCTCATTGGGAATTCATCATTGACGTACTTTGTGAACTATGCAGTCTGTGCTTAAGACTTACCTTTGTTCGGCAAATCAGCAACCCAGTAGCATATCGATAATGTTGTAATTAGATCAGTTGACTTCACTGAGTTAAATTACTTCACGTGTTTAATTGGAAACCGTATAAAGAGGTTCCAAATGTAAGATCATGCCTTGAAATGTCTTTACAAAGGACAAATATTTTACACATTCGTGTCACGGTGAGACATGTAGTTTCATGCGTAATTTGGTGATTTTATGTGACATTTGTTTTTGTTTCAGGCACCTATCATGTCATACTTATGTTGTAAAAAGTTAATGAAGCGTGCGCACACGTTGTATGACATCTGCATATCTACAATCACAAAAACAAAGTTTTTTTTTTTCACTTTTTTTTGTGCCAACATTTGGAGTTGTGTGACAGGAGTTCTAGTATCCTCCTGTTTTGCCGGATCGGTTCGGCCAAAGACTGAAACTGTCCAAGACAACAAATGTCACAAACAAGCTCTTATACTTCAAGCATGTTGTACCTTTGTTTTCTGCCCTGTGCCCCTTAGTTTCAAACTGCCTTATATACTTCCATCCGAGTATCACACTCCTTACGTGTTCACAATGAGTACCAGCTTATCAGGAGTACTGTACATTAGAGAGCCTCAACTGCTAAATATGTGTGTGGTACAGAAATTGTTTTATTTTAGTGTCAATTTGTTTACTCTAATAGTATATCGTTTATCAGCATGCATGACCATAATTAAATCAATAGAATTATATTACTAACGTTTGTCTTATAAGTTAATTGCTTTTTTGAAGGATATATGTTGCATACTGTAAAACAGGCTCCCCATTGAACGTTTTGACATAAGCATATGATGCCTACTGTTCTCGTGTAAGACTGCAAGCAATCTCACATGTCTGCTCTCTCAGGTATAAAAACACAGCCATCGGTGTTATTTCAACATAATACAATGTATATCACGAGGTGAAAAGGACATAAAATACTACTCAGTCTGCATAAAAGTTAGTTCCTTTTCTCTTTGCAAAGTGCAAAATGTAATGGGCTAGTACGTGTTTGCTTACATTTTCACCACAGAAGAAATAGGTCTCGCGGGTAATTTCTTAAAACGGGTTCGACTGTATAAGTTATAATAACCATTTATATTAAAAGTCGCCAGTACTTTGGGACCTTAGTGGAGAAGGATCCCCGACAGTGGATACAGATCAGAAAGGACCGCCGGGTTTTCATATAAATGGTACATGTATTTCTTTGACGCATTGGAGCGCTTTGCACGCAGCCCATTGCTGCTACCCAATTTCTAGCTTGGGATGACTTGAATGTTTGATACAAAATCCTATTCTGGGGCCTATATCTGGTATATTTACAGGAAATGATCACTCCTGTACATTATATTCATGTGACAAAGTAAGTTTCCCTTAACACTAACCTTACATATATTTTGGATACTGCCTCTTCATACTATCAAATCTACTTGCCAGCATTTTGCAAATTGTGGATTCCGCATATTAAGCGCACATGTCTCTCTGGGTAGCGGCTTCTTGCCTAAGCTAAATATTCAGGAGAAACAACCCACACAATAATGAATAAATATGAATGTGACAAATGATGAATTAGCTTAATATGTAAAGTCTTCCTTGTAATGCAGACCTTCATTATGAAAGAAGAGTACCTGTCAAACAAACCACAATTACTAAATTTGTATAGAACAGGTTCAGATAAAAATAGTTTGATTTACCCCTGAACCAATAAGTACCCTTTCTAGCTGGAAAGCTAATCCTAGTTAAACCACCCGCCAGTATATAACTGAAGTGGAAACAAACGTGAGCATAAAATTCAGTCTCAGTGATTTTAAAATAAACAGTTGCAGCTAGACCACCTGTACAAAGTAAGGAAAATAGTACAAGGACTGCAACAATGAACATCCTGCACCAGAAATGTAAAACAAACTCCATGGTGGCACCTACTCCTTACTTTGGAAGTGTACAAAAATAAGCTCTATTCAATTGCTAACCCTGAGTCAATGTCTGATTGTAATTTGTCTGGTTTGTGACATTTGAGAAAATACTGTCAGTTTTGAGGTTTTTTTATATGGAGTAAATGTACATTAAGGCATGCAGAAAAGTATGAAAGTCATTAGCATTTATGCCAAAAATATGTTGTCAAAACAATTTTTACTTTACACCATTTTAGGGACAATAAGGCAAACATGTAACTGCCGTAGGCCACTGCTTGCTACCGATAGCCCCAGGAGGGCTTAACATGACAGAAAGCATGTAGGCTTAAAATGTCTGAAAGTAAATATTAAAACAGAATGATGCTACAAGACAAAGTTAAGTAGCAAAACAGACAAGTCTAAAAATGTAAACTTATTGTAGGCAATCCCTCTGAAAACCTTTGGATTTTAACAGCAAAATGTATTGGGCAAGTCAGAAAAGAATGGAAGTCATTTGTATTTAAGACAAGAGAATGCAATGAAATTGGCAAATACAATTCGGAATGCTTTTAACTGTCTTAGTCTGCACGTGCTACCGATAGAACCTGGTGGTTAAACCTAACAGAAAGCCAGCAAACCTAAAATGCCTGTAAAGTAAGGATTAGAACAGAATGATGCCAAAAGATAAACTTAAGTAGCGAAATAGGTAGTCTTAAACTTATTAAAGCCAGACTTTCTAACCATCTCCAGGTATTTACAGCAAAATTTGTAAAAACATCTAATTAAATGTACATCTTTTAATCCTCTTGACTCAAGTTTAGTGTAAATAAATTTGGTTCTGGAAACAAAGTCCTGAAATTTAGAACAAGTACGACCAAATCTCAAAATATGTGACAAGAGTGTATTATATCAAAAAGCCTCCATAATATTACTGTCCGGGAAAGGATCAATAACTACTTCAAAGTTAAATTCGTCTATTATGTGAAACACTTTGATACAAAACCTGTTATAAGTAACCTGAATATCCAAGTCCAGAAACACATCCCTGAAACCATCTGAATTGGTACCCTCCAAAAGGATATCTTTTGGGTGAATATCTTTAGCCATTTTACTGACATTTTGCACATTTAAACAAGCAATGTCATCAATATGTGTTGCGTTGTTTGATTTTTTTTTAGCCATTCACTCAAGCGCCCTTCCTGAAAAACTGTTCGGTGATCTTTTCTGTTAGAGGTGCTGTGAATAGAATATTACATCTGGTCCTTCAAATTGAGCGGGAATGGCGAAATTGCTGAAATCTAATGCGGAGATTTGGGGGTGGAACGGGGAGTACGTTGCGGAAGAATTCCAGGGAAGTGTTCGGGAGGCACAAGCTAAAGTTATAAATGTTCTGTCGGTGAAAAACTCACTGGCTGATCAATACGGTGCTTACATGAATACAACAACAAACGCTGTGTTACAAGAAATCAGGATATATACTATATATTAGCATCCGGTGTCAATACAGCCCTGGGTATCATTATAGTTTATTGGGTTGCTATTGGAGCATGATCTTTGGTATTTCAGAGCAAGGTGGTTCAAAATGAGGCTAAAATAAGCAGATGGGGGCTTTCACAGCAGCCACAAGTTCCTAATTATAAATTCATACATATCATCCTCCAAATAAATACTAGGCATTCAGTTCCTGTACAGCCAATCAGAGAACAGGATTTTCACACACACCCTTATTACCAATTCATGAATATCAACCTAAGATCGATGCCACAAGGTTGATATTTAGGAATTTTTAATTTAGGGGGTATGTGAGAGTACTGGCTCTGATTGGCCATACAGGGACTGAGTTCCTGCTAACCAGGGGTGATAGGATTATGAGCCTGCCTCTCTTTCTTCCAAATTTAAAAGTATCAATTGGACGGTGTCTTGGTGAAGCTGGTTACCCTGTGACTAGCGATCTGCATTCTATAGCCAAGGCCTATTATTTACACCGAATGGTAATAAAAAGGTTATCACATAGTTGTAGCTGTATTACCCTGTATCAGCCCCTCGCATCCACGCAGTCTCGTGACGATACGGGTGCCCAAAGGCTGATGAAGCTACAACCATGTGATAACCTATAAGTACATGCAGCAAATGTTACATAAAATGGAACGTTAAGATTTTAGGAACTTGATATTGTGCATTCTGTGTAATTGCAAAAAGAAAATATCAGGTATACAAATGTAGCTGCTTACAAATCACACAGGACACACAGGTCCAACTTCATAAAACATCAACCCCTCAGTGTTTAGTAAAACTGTATGTTGGCCATTCCACTGCAGCATTTTGTCACTGACGGAACATTTGGAGACCCAAAATCACTGCTTAAGTTACGATTACAGCAAAAAAAAAAAAAAAAAAATTATTCTCTTCAGAAACAAGCTCAAATGAGTTACAAAGTTTGTGAAATGAAGCATGTAATTTTGAGAAATAAGCAGGACCCAAAAATGCATGTCACAGACAAGATCAACTGCAGCCAAAGCTTTCTTTTTACCAGTGGTACATTTTGTGAAAAATCTGTTCAGTTGGTGATTTTTTTTTTCAAAAATAAACTGAGTCATTTTAGTTTTATATACTTTTATACTGTTTTGACATATGAGTAAGAAATGTTGCATTTATTGGATAAAAAGTGTTGTCACAGATGAGAAAAAAACTCGTTCCCATGGACGAGAAACATTTATTGCACATAGACTTTGTCATTGTTTCAAATTGTTAAGATTCAAATACTTTATTATGAATTGAAACAACTCACGTCAGATTATTGCAAACATATTTAGACCCGATACAGCTCTACAAAAGCTTGAGAAAAGTCCAAAAGACATGGATGCCCCCAGTTGTCAATAACCCCATCAGCATTGCAAAGAGTGGTATGTAATTGGTGTACAGCTTCAAACTTATTATGAAATCCTTATATGGTTAATAATTATACACACATTACTGTCCATATATTGCTTGACATTCCTATCAAATTTCGTGTTGATACCTGAAATACTCTATGGGCAACACATGCACAATATCGACAAAAGCCAATAGTTATTTTCCTGGAATTGTCATTTTCATTAAAGGGTAGGAAAAACAGTGCAGATCACTTCCAATTCTAATACAAGCCCGTAAATGAAAAAAAAAAAACATAATGTCAAAGGGCTTAATCCAATTTAAATAATGAAAAATTCCTATAAAATGTTACTCCCCACAGTTGTACGAAGAGCAAAAGTGTTCCTGTAGTTAAGCGGTGAGGGCGCCACTGTCATGTGACGTCAGTGGTTGGAAGCGTTCTTTGTCAATGATAGGCAACAATGGTGGAACCCACAGAAGATGAAAACTTGGAGGCGTTTTTAGATTTGGTAGATCATTGATCCATCCCATCTCTCATGGGGAGCAATGATGAGTAAAATGAAGTTTGTACACCAGAGGGACTGGCAGTGTATCTCCATAAGCCAACACGGCAGAATGACTTGGAGTCGGGAGAAAGCACCAGTGACAGTGAAGCCAGACCCACGGAACATGTTTTAGCGGATGACGTTGATGATGAAGACGCTGATCTCATGGCCGTGGGCGATTTTAAACCAGAAATTAATCAGTGCACCGAAAACAACGGCGTGCATTCGTGGGTTACACAAAACCCTTACTTTGACATCTTGTGTACTGACCGCAGATTATGGACATTGCTGGGATGAAACCACCATTATATTTACTGTATATTCTCATATTAGCATAAAGGCGTATAACTTTTGTTGCGTCACTTTTTAAAATAAAGTGTGCAGTTGGTGTTGTGCAGACACCTTTCATTAAAAACATTTAAAAAAGGCGAGTCTATAGATAGAATCAAAAGTTATGCCAGTGTTTACCTTTCATAGCCAAGAAACACGTGCTCCGAGCATGGCATGCCAGCATTACGCCACTGCGTATGAATATGTGATTTGCCCTCTGTTTATAAAACTCATCATGGAAAAAAGTATCTGTCAAACCATACAACACAAACAGCCTGATAAGCTCATGTAATAGTCTAGCTGAAACAGTGGGCTAATTACAGGTAAATGGCCCCCAAAGGTGTCAGCACACGACAACCAAGAACTATTTAGTGCCGTAACCTGCACCTGATTGGCCGCAATGGTGTATTCATACCTGCTATGATGCAACTCCTGGACGCTCGGGGAGATTACTTGGGGAGATTACTTGGTGAGACCGATCAGAAGCAGGTTAGATCAAACAATGCAGCATGAATTTCGCATGTATGGAATGGACTTGATAAATATAAGAACCTATATCTAAAATGTAGCTCGTCCGTCTTCTTTATGTGCCGTGGCCGAGGGTCGTGACGGGCGATAATAGATGAACATTTAGTACAATTGCCGTCAAACATGCTTCCCTCTTTTGTCACGATTTTTAGTGGGTCTTTGGTTCACGGTGCATCATAATTGTCGGTTCGTGGTGTATTTGTATTGCTACTATTAAAAATTGGCGTTCATTCAAGGCTTCATCAGTGATTTGAACGTTGGTCTATTTATGTAGTCTTTTGCTCTCCGGATCCCACAACGTATATGTCAGAAAACTGACACTAGTGACAAGGGGACTGTTTTTGTTTTTGTTTTTTTTTTTTTTGTTTTTTTTTTTGTTTTTTTTGTGTCCTGACTGCTCCGTGGTCACCAAATTATGGTCTGACTGGAAACGTTACAACTGAACATGTAAAGCTCTCACGAAGGCTTCAAGGGTTATCGGTAAGACCTATAGGTCTATAATTACTGACTTCAGACCTGCTACTGTCTTTAAATATGGGGGTGATTCGGGCAGTCTTCCATTCCTCTGGGACAGCTCCAGTAAGAAGTGAAACGTTAAAAATAAGGGGGGGGGGGCACCAGTGTCATGTGTACCCGTTTTGAGCACTGGGATACTTTAATTGTCAAACCTGTGGCCTTGCCATAAGAAAGGATTACAAACTGAATTGCAACAAATTTTTGGGTAGATGAAGAGAATTGGAAGACTGTTTCAGTCCTTTTGGAAGGCTGGTTATGACTTATATTCATGGATTTAATGTGCTAATGATTTGCAATGTTAGCAAAGAAGTTGTTAAATATGTTTGCCATTTCGGTAGAATTATGGGTCTGATCTTCGCCAACAGTGAGCTCAGAAGGACCACAGGGGGCCTTGGAAGGCACTATTTTCTGAATAGCCTTCCAATACCCTCTGTGGTTATCAACATTTTAATGAATTGACTGAGTTATGAAGTTTTTCTATAAAGGCTAGAAACAAGATTATTAGTCTTGTTTCTGAGCTTTTTGGCCTTGGCCCAGTCACTAGGAGAGTCAGAACATTCAGCTTTTGCATTGATGAAGTCTCTTACGTTGTACATTGACCTCAGTTCATCTATGACACACGGCGGTTCGTTTTCTTGAAATTGAATATTAAGATGGGGGTGGGTGGCAGGAGTATTGCAGATAGGTACAAAAGTATCCTTAAATTTACTCCAAGCTGAGGAAGGGTTCGGGTCACTAAGGACACTGGATCAATCGGAATTACCAATATCGGCACCGAAATTTTGATCACTGAAATTCCTGTATGTACGGGCGTTTATGATTCTAACTTTTCCTTTTGGTCTGAAACCTGTCCTAGAAATGTATATTAAACTATGGTCACTGAGGCCGCAAGGAATTGCACCTGAACTGAGAGCCTGATTGGGTCTGTTTGTATAAATATGACCGATAGAAGTACTTGAGTTTTCGGTGACCCTGATCGCTTCTGTTATAAGTTCACTTAACTACAGTAGTGTGTTTAAAAAATGGTAGAATATGTGCGACTCATTAACTAGAGAAAAATAGTCATGTTAAAGTCACCAAGTATGACTTCAGCACATATGGAGTCAACTTGAGACTGAATGTAATGACTGTCTTCCACTGGGGGCTACAAAGTGGTCTGTAAACACCACATTAAAAGACTGACTTGGTCTTAGGAACTTAAAATCTGATCCAGATAGTCTCAAGACTGAATCCGAAATTATGTTTCTCATCCGGTCCATTGCTCTATGGATGGGTAATTAGATCATATGAGAATCTTTCGTTAATGTACATACAAAGACCTCCGCCTCTCTTATTTTTCTCTCAGAACGTACTAGATTAAAGCAAGGTATGCTAAGTTCGCTATAATTGTGAGTATCATTTAGCCAAGTCTCAGGGTTAAAGATATACCTTTTGCTTTTGCTACAAAATAATGAAACCTGGTATTTACATAATAATTAACATTAAGGAAGAATAAACAGGATCACAAAATATTGTTAAATATATTGCACACTTTAGTGATTCACATAAAATCAAATCTGTTTGTATTCGTGAATCATAAGTGAAGTATCCAAACACATGGTTTTTGAATTTGTGCAAATTCTGCAGACGTCCTATGACAAACAATTCCCTATTCGGCGGCTCTCAGCCGCCGCCTCCCCCCTCCCCCCTTTATTTCTTTTCTTTTCCTTATCTTTTTTTTTTATTTTTCTTCGTGTACTATATTGCACGTTGTGGACGCATGTGGCTATGATATACAGGCCCTGAGACCCCCTGTTTTTGTACGTTTTGATAGGTTACAAACATTTTACGGTAAATTGTACTGGACGGCAAATGGATATACAAACTTCCTTAATGTTCGTTAACTGCACACCTGGTCAAATTCAACACATTTTGTTAAAGTTTCGGCCTCGTAATGTAGCCATTAAACAGAATTTGCGTTTTGTTGAACATATATCTGTGAAATTTGCAAACACTCTAATAATTGCATCAGTTCAAGTCTGCCTCATGGAATTGCATCAAGACACAAAGGTGGGGCCAGAGTTAGATTTTATCACCAGCTGCCTTCAAATTCTTACAAAAATTCCACACAAAAATGTCTGATAGGCTGCAAAAAAGTTTTGACGAATGTTCTTCTCCCTTTGTGCTATTGACTAGAATGTGTATAAAAGCACACTCCTGATTAAAAATAAAACATGTTATAAATTAGGAAGAAACAAAAAAACATTTGCGGCGGGGTACCACAAATACATATAAACATGATGTCATGACAATAACTGACACATTATTGCGGCAAGGGCGCTTGTGAGTCATACTCTGGCGTTAAGATACCTGTTCCAATCTTAATAAAGTTTTTGGCTAGCTTGTCTCATGATCCTGCACACCTCTAATCCATTGACAAATTCACTTTTTAAATTTCTGAAAGACCGTTGGCCTGATCCTGTTCAGATTTGGTTGGAATAATTTTTTGGGAGTCTCAGCAGGTTGTTTTTATTCATTTATTTTTATTTCATGTTATTATAGTTTATCTTGTTTCCAATAATCTCAATGCAGATGTTTGACTTTATTTCTTCTGATGGAAAAAGTGAAACATTTTTGATAAAGAATGCCGGGTCTTTTGCTTTGAAATTGGACAAAAATACCTGCACAGTTCTTGATAATATGTGTTAAAAAGCTAGGTATTTCAATGTAATGAATTTGTGTGCATTCGGTAGCAGTTTTCCTGATACTGGATTTTGTTAATAAAGCATTAACAGCTGGGAAAAAGTCGAACACTCAATTTATAAAAGGAAAATATCTGTGTACAAGTTTACGTTTTAGGAAAACATGATCCAAAACGTAAGATAAATATAAACATTTTAGTGAATAACGAAGTGTAACCAGAAATAATAATCCCACTCCTTTGGCGAAAGACAGTTCAACTTTTTTGTGGTGTAAAGGAATATTCCATGATCCAAGTTGTGCAAGGAAAAATGGTTCAAAACTTGAAATTATGTCTCTTTTTTAAATTTTGCAATGATTTGATAGGTGGGGCTAACAAGCTGGAATGTCAGTGGAGGCCATGCCTATGGGACGATGAAATTATGCTATATATTGATAAATTAGAGAAGCATCGTCCCTGTGCTAAATTTCCAAATTTGATAAGGCATTTTGCTTATGCGCGCTGCGGAAAATTCATTCCATGCATATATATATATATATATATATATATATATATATATATATATATATATATATATATATATATATATATATATATATATATATATATATATATATAAATGGTTTTAACGTATTTTATTTCCAAAATATTAATCCGGAACAGGACGTGTCATTAAGTCACTCTGCACCAAACATCCATTATCAAACTTAGCGATGAGGCTGAAATATCTTGGATTATATTGGGGTTTCTTTTCTGTGTATTCTTTCATCCCCAATCTAAATATAAATACAATCGAAATTTGTCACAGAAGATTAAGTTCTTTCAATGAAAAGTGTTCCAGTTCAGCTAACATGACAAACGGCAGTATTGCAGGGGGATCATATTTAATGTGTGCTGATTTATATCTCTAGCTTGCTGTTCTTTTGTGTACGGGAATCCCTATGCTTTCATAGAGCTAATTTCAGTCTTCCACACCTGCTTGCAGACATGTATTTGAGGAAACAATTATTCGTGCACTACTTGGTGTACTTGGCCAATCAGGAGATCCCTGACAATAGCATGCACCTGTTTCCTGTACCCTGCAGTCATTACAAAAACGACATACTGCCCGACATAAATTTTTCAGCTCCTTGCAACAGGTCAGCTTGTTTAGATATGCCAACAATTTGTCATTTTTTCCATCTGTTAAACGGGTCAGTGTTGAGGTTTGTGGCGCACTGGCTATGATTCCTTGGATAAATATTCCTGAAAAACTGGGGCTTAAACCTTGTCTAGGATAAACTATACAATGGCATCAATATACATAAATCTGTCATGCATTACAGGAAAAAGAAATCTGTACGGCATACTTACAATCTAATTTGGTTACCTATTATATTCTGCAAGAAATTTATGGACCAATATGCATACATTCTTAAACTAAATATGTGAATTTATTTACTGTGTGAGCAGCAGTTTGACTCTCTTTCAGATACTCCTGAAAGCAACTTTATTGATAACGGTCCTGAAATACCGAATATGTGCCTAGCCAAACGCAACCATATCAAGGATTCGGTATTCATTATATTACCTAAATCCAAGTGTTCAAACTGGTACCCAAACAGATATTAGTCATTGTGCATCATCCTGTAAATACACAATCGAAACCAATGGGAAACAGTAATACCAAATTAAATTTCAATACATCTATGTGGATATGCCCAAGCAAAATATGGCATACAGCTTTATTTTAAAGAGAAAAAGATAAACAAAACAAATGAATGAATATTACATACAACTATTTTCCATAAAATTGGGAGACCTGCTATAAGATTCCACTGTCCGAGATTCAGTGTTTTATATAATTTGGTTTGCAAGTTTTCGCCACACAGTGGTGTTGTGTAGTACCAAGGATGTGGAAAAAGATGGATGCATCACGGACTCTGTCCCTATTGCACAAGGTTGTGCTGGACATTACCAAGCCTGGATATATACTTGAAGATGCCTACAACCAGAGATGTATCTCTTTCCACTTACCTCAGGCAACAAAAGACAGATCATTAGCATATTTACTCTGCAGTGTAATCCAGTACTTTCCTGAAAAACATGTTTTCTTATCTCTCAAAACAAGTTGTTCAAAACATGGGGAACACACGAAATGGAAAGCTTAGCGTCCTTTTTTATTATTATTTTTTTGTATTGTAGCATGTTTAAACAAACGTTACGTAATTTTCAAAAAAAAAAAACCCGTACGTGATGCTTGACAAATTACAATGCTTGATAGGTGTACAACGCCCAAGAATTAAGGGGAGGTAGGCGGGGGGGGGGGGGGGTGAATATTTCACACTTAAATAACTTCTGTCAACTTTTAGAAAAGACAATATTGATTAATGGCCTAACATGGCAGCTATTTTTGGGGGTGGGGGGTCTGTGACCTTATATTGTAATCCACATGTATTATATACTGTCAAAACAAATTTTAGCTCCATTTATTTCACATTTTTTGCGGTATTTGTTGCAAAAATTATGTAAATAAATATTGCCTGTGCTTTTATACACATTGATAAAGTGGCTCATAATAAGAGCTTTAGTATATGAACACCATCACTGGTTAGCAGTGGTAAGAGGGTTAAATTATATCTTTTTTCCGGCTATGGCCATCGTTGCAAGCTTTCCAAGTAGATGTTCGTCCCCGCTGAAGAACCCTCTTACACGCAATATTTACTAGTTGTCACTCAAATGTTCAAAATATTGATTCCATTTGCAAGACATCCGGACCACTTATATAAATATTGCAGTTCTACTGGTATCCAATACTGCAAAATGGTGATAATCAATCGATGAAGTTGTTCAGATATGTAAAACTATCAAACGCTGAGATGAAAATTGTCCCAACTTTTCTTCCAACAGTCCATTTCTTGATAGGACAATTTTTCTTCCAACAGTCCGTTTTTTGATAATAGTTGCACCGTCGTGTTCATGTTTTTTTTTTCTGATTAAAATCATGAAACTGCTAGAGCGCTCATCTAAAAGCTTTTGAAAACTTATGCGAATAATATGGCACTGGACAAGGGAAATAGCGTATCCTTTGCAACCACGTCTCCTCCAACATCACTTTCATTCTTTCATTCTCTCTTTCTTTCTTTCTTTCTTTCTTTCTTTCTTTCTTTCTTTCTTTCTTTCTTTCTTTCTTTCTTTCTTTCTTTCTTTCTTTCGTTCTTTCTTTCTTTCTTTTCATTGTACATTTGCTGCATATACCCTGTTATTACATCCCTTCACTGACATTATAACTTGTGAATAATTATTATGGTAAACATAGCATGCCCCAGCTAATTGATCCCTGCCAGATAAGTGTTGGCAGTCATTGTTTACGCAAATAGAGCCTGATGGGCAGTGGTCTTGAACCACCTGAGGAAATCAGGAAAAAATTGCTGAAAGAACCTTTGGGCCACAGTCGAAAGCTTTGCAGGGACCAATTATTTATGAACCCCTTGTTCATGGCAGCATATGTCAAAGTTCCCGTGTAACTTTGTAATGCATGGGGGTAATGCTACAACAAGCTATCGCAATGTTCTCGTTCAAAAGTACTCAATGTGAACGGACTGTTTTTCCGGGATTATGAAGCGATGTTAGAACTATCTACTGACGAATAGAAAAAGCCTGCACTTTAAGATTGAGAAAAAGTGCACAAAAATGTCTTCACACTATTAGCGCGAGTTCCTTCCAATTTATACGTCTACAATGATTGGACTTGGCACTGCTGATTCATGTGCTTGAGACGTAAGGGTTTACCTCTGTGATGAATAAATTCCTTGATTATATGAAGTGGGACAATACTTAATACAGGCACTTCTTTTTATGGAAATGAACCTATCTTTGAAACTTGAAGCTTTCTTGTGTAAGACAGGTAGCCTAGTAGCAGGAAATTAATTAAAACGGTAGAGAACACTGCAGTCATGTTCATCAGCTTTTGCCGCCAGCCTTTCCGGGAGCACAGCGGAAGTATAGGATCCACCACGCATTCTTTTACAGCTGAGGTGGGACCCCTGACCCCGGTTATATCATCCGACACCCAACGCTTATACTCCCCCACCCCAAAGAAAAAAACAAACAAGCCAGTAAACCTTTCCCTCATACATCCTGTTTCTGCTTCAAAGCGTCATATATTTCCCATGGGATCTCCCTAGGAGCCCTTATACGCGCCGCCACCATTCCCTTTCCTCCCTGTACTCTGAAATTCTAATTTACCCTGTCGCTGTCTAGCACTATTATTTCATTTTGTTTCTCCGAACATCCTACCAGGTAGTCCTCTTTAATACCTTTTCTGCCCAGCTTTTAATTTAAATCCCATGATACATGTTCCTCTTACTCTAAACATGCAACTTCTTCTAAACCCTTGCAATTATAATGTTCCCGAGCCACTTTCTGCTATAATCCTCCCTTATCTTTCGACATGTATCACAACACACAACAGCCAATGATCCACTGTCTTGTCTACACACCTTACATTTGCCATTACTACCTGCTGTCCACTTCTGTTTCCTCTTTTCTTAGATTGATTGCTCTTGCCTTATTTTTGAAAACGTAACCCGGATCCTTTCCCTCTATCCCGACACACACATCTCTTTGGCTTATCTAGTACCTTGCATGCTTTAAACGTACTCTTTTTCCTGACTCCTCTTTTCAAGTCCACCTCCCAGCCATTGTAACAGTCTTATCTATATATACTTTCATTCATGAACCTCATCATCCCTTTTGAACTCATAATTCCCAGCTAACCTATCCATATCTTTGACCCATCGTGTTCTTTCCTTCACCACCTCTTTTTGTAAATGTTCCTGCACCACCTGTCTTTACTTACTGCTTCTAGATTTTCCAGTATCTTAATTTTGCTTTTGTAATCCTCTGCGTGGTTTTGATCCTTCCCTACACACCTAGACCTACCTCTGCTGCTGTACATGGTTGTGCTCTCGGAATCCATTTCCCCTACTCATTCTGTGCTTTCTCCATTCCCTATAAATACCCCTCACTTATTATGAGCACATCTAAACTATATATCATCCCTGGTATTGGAACCGTATCCCATATTACCCTTGCTGTGTACTCTGTTGAAACTGTTCGGTGCCTTAGGTTTTATCATTCTCTTCAATGGGTCACTTGCTGTTTTATCTTCTTCACTTGGTACTTGAGCATGCCTTTACCTCTTGCTTTTATCCTAATGCCTCGGTATTCATACTCATCTACCTCCAGGATTTTGACCAACTGTTCTCTACATTCAAGAGTTTATACCTGCCCAAATATGGATTTCTTATTCCCATCCGGTTTTTTCACAAGAGCCAGGACTGTCTAACCTCCTTTTATTCCCATACGCCCCTGCTATGTCCAGCTTAACTTTAGTTCTGTCTAAGACTTCATTCAGTCTTCTATACACAATCCTACTAAATATTAACCCACATTTGACAACTTTGCGATGTCCCTACACTGGTCCGTTATCCCTCTTTACCTTTCTTTGGAATGCAAAAAAAAAGTTTGAAAGTATTTGATTCATTTGTGCCTTTTCTTTTCTCAATAACCCCATGGAAACCAACTGTAAATTATTCTCAGTTCCATTTGGGCCTGTCTTAATAAAAATTCAACTCAAGATATCATCTGGTCCTAGAGCTTCGGGTGTCGCATCTGCTCGACCACTCACCTAATTCCAATACTTCCGATGCTGCAACACAAATGTGAGGGGATATATGTAAGGCATCATAATATGGTCCATTTATAGGCATGAAGCCATGTTCTATTTTAAGCACCACTCATCATCATGGTGCAAGTCTTAATCCCCTTTGTAACAGATGTGGCAACGGTCCCCATCACTTAGTTGCGTTTTTTACACCAAGTGACATGGTTGACTTTTAAATAAACTACGTGATAGAAATTGTGCTTTTAAATAAAAGCACAGATATAGATGAGAATTATATGTTTTATAAGGACTGAAGTGACAACAAAACTCTTACATTTATATAATTTCAGTTTGAATAAAAATTCATATAAGTAAATAGTTTGTAGGTAACTTCAAAGCTAAATCTCCAGGTTTATAACACGCCATTTAATAATGACATTACAGTGAACGACTTTGTCAAGATAAATATGAAATGGGAAATTAATTCCGGAAAAGGTAAGTAAAGGAACTTTCGTTTTGGATGTTATCCTAATGAAAATTAAGCCACTGACTATAATACATTAAACTGGGAACAAAAGTAAATTCTGGATAATATATAAAGTACTGATCCTTGATCTCATTTTGAATAGCCCACAGCCTTCTGGTCAAAATGTTTATGTTATGCTTGATAATGCGGAAATTATGTTTATAGTAACATTGTAAGTGTAAGATGGCACTGCATCCTTGGGAAAGGGTACCTATTTCACCTTTGTTTTTAAAAATCCCTTATATGATGCAGTCACGTCACAAGGTGTGGATTTGTTGTTCTTGTCTATACTATGTCTCGCCATTATTCAGAAGTGTTTAATGGCAGGTTAAACACCAAAAACCTTTGTATGGGTAATTTGGGATTTTAACGGATTTTACAAGGTACTTGTTCTTTCTATGATTTGATAAATTTTCAACCTCCTTACGAAAGAAGAAATATGAGAAAAATGCAAAACAACACACAGGCATGTGGACATCTGAATGTCGTTGTGTCATTCGTTTGTTTCTCAGCGACATAGTGAAAAAATGACACCCGCCATTTATACTTAACGGTCGATCACGTCCCTACTGGTAGCAACGGTCCACGGGAAAACGAGAGTGGTGTCACGGCAGCACCGTGAAATCAGGCTGCATGACAAAAGTGTGTTTTTGGACAGAGGAATGATACAAACATGCAAACACGCCACAGGCGTTATAGTGATTTACTTTATACAGTGAACCCCCATTATAACGAACCTCAGATATCTGAAATATTCATTACAATAATACAGATTTTGAAAGGCAAAAGGTTTATCTTCTTTCTTGTTTGACTCATTTATCATATATATATATTTAGTTATCTGACACATTCCTACGGGAACAGATGCTGTCTTTATAATGACTGTTGATTGAAGTTACCTTGCTTGTTCTGCTTTCAAACGAAGGAGGACTTTAAATGCTCAGGAGCAGCCGGAATTGTCCCATCAAACACCATGCCGCGATGCATTACCCCAGTGGCTCCACACACCAAAGACATTTGTAAAAATGGAACTTTTATCAACAATATCTTTGTACATATTGATATTAATTGTATCGATCACCCAAGCATGGGGATATAAAAGTACAAATACATCGAAATAAGCATTAACGTGAACACAAAAGAAGCATAGTAAATAGCGCCACAAAACTCAAGCTGCATGACAAAAGCGTATTTTTGGACAGAGGAATAATGCAGACATGCAAACACGCCACAGGCGTTATAGTGATTTACTATATACAGTGAACCCCCAAGAGAAATAAAACTGTTACTCATTGAGAAAATAACTACAAAGTTATGACAAGCTAACTAAGTAAAGTATACAGGCAAGCCTCACAAGCTAACTAAAGCAAGTTTACAGATAGGAGTAAATACAATACAACACTATCCCTAAAAGTGGGATGAAGAGGTGGGGCACGACCTGCCCTGGGCCGCCTCATGGAGGCAAGGCAACCCAACCGTCGTTGCCAGGCTTGAGATCACGTGGCCCGAAGGCCTGCCTCTACTACGTCAGTCCTTGAAACCAGATTGTGACAGTCGATGTTTGACAAATCGCTGAAGAATGTGATCCGTACTTCAAAAGCCGTTTTATTCATCTGATTGGCCAATAGTTGATTGACACTCTCACCAAATGTCAATGCACGGTATTTGCTCCGTTTTGCACAAATATCAGCTCAGCTTTAGCACACGGTATTGTTTCAGAGGCAAATGTTAAACAGCAAAGGACATTGAAGCTAGTTTTCTCAGAAAGGATAATAAGATACGAATCCAACCTAGGGATGATTATTCCAAGAAAACGACTGGGAGAAATTTAATCTTGTTAAGGGCCTTTGATTTTGGAATACCTGAACTGCAAAAACTATGCAGCGATTTTCAAAATTATGCTTCCTTCTTCTTTTTTTTTCTATGAAATGAAGAAATGGTACATCGTGGATATCAATGGGAAAATTACAATGTCAATCTCTGAGGATGGTTAACAGAAAAGCTAAGCCAAAAAAAGAAAAAAACTCACAGGATTGTGCGGGGGGTTGCTTTTTTGGGGGGGGGGGTGTTTGGGGGGTTGTTTTTGTTTGGTTATTTTTGGGGGGGGGTTGTTTTTTTTGGGCGGGGGAGGTTTGGGGGGGGGGTGCCAATATGTTAGGATTAGGATGCAAATGTACTTATTATTTTATGACAAATGAGTAGTGACTTATATCGACATTTATGCGGCGTATGGTGTGAGATAAACTTTCGATTGTTTATTCAATAATTAACATCACAGACACCCAAACCTTGAATATATACATTCTTTGGAGTGTGGCGATTACATACAGATATGATTTATTATCCTAACGCAAATACATTTTGAGTAAGGATCGATTAAAGTGGAGTTTATTTGGGTTTTTCAGCTGTCCTCAACATTTCACCAAGTACAGCACATTTCAAAACGTGTCTTTTACTAGCATTGACCTAACGAAAGAGGCAGATTTCTGTCGGGGTTCACTCATTGCGAGGACCCCTTCCTCCTAACTATGACAATGAGCAATTAACATTTCCATAAGCTCTTGTTGGTTGCAAAAAGTATTTGAGATGACCATGAGCTATAAACGGGCATGGATATTTAAAGAATGGACTTAAAGATATTATATATAGTTTGATGCACTTTGGATATAAAACGTTATCATATATTTTTGGGTAAAATACCTAAAAAAACTTTATGTCTTAATGTTAAGTCATTAGTAAAAACCAAAGTTATCGATATTTATTTTTTTGATATTCAAGAATTAGTTTGGCATATGGCGGTAACAATTTTTATATCACCAAAACTATGGCTGCAATGTTTAGTATTGTACATAACAAAGATAGAAATTACCAGACACCAGCTTCAAACCTATTTAAAAGCCTACATGTGAAATTGTTACAATTGCTGGGCTTTGTAACTTCAATTTTGAATTCCTGAGATCCCTTTTGGTGTATAATGTTGTTATTAACTCGATTATTCGAGGAATGATAGTCTGGTTAAACAGGTTCAATGTAATCAACTGACACCTGATGCCGTAATTGAAAAATATAGTGCATAATATTCAACAATTGACAAAAGCCAGAGTGCCTAAAATGTATATGCATTTCACTATTTGCCACATGTGTCTTTGTCATGACGAACCTTTTGACTGAAATAGTGGAGTTACGCAACGAAAGTTACTTAAGACGTCTTGGCCTGGGTGACCTGCTTAGGAAAACAGGCAATCTCATTTACGTGAAACACAAGATCGTTTTAAATATACACACACATGAACGTAATTTCATGCAATTATTTGATGATGTCTAGTCGATTTTCGTGAATTCTGCTAAAAAGTGGTAACTTTCCCTTTTTGTAAATCTCAATACAAAAATACTGTTTTATTTCGGCCTTGAAATATCATTCTTGCCCAGTCTGTCTCAAACTTGTAAAATATCAAGTTTAAAGTGTCTTGCAATGACTTTTCATTCAAAATTTTGGAAACTATGACTGTTTTTTATGCGAAGATTTGCAACTAAAATCCTGACATCTAATGGCGGAGCACTGCCAAAGTTTGTATGTAAATGCTATTTTTATAAATGAAAAGTAAATGTTTCGGGTGAAATTTGCAAAAATGGTAAAATTTCATGTATTTCATATGCATTGACGATATAAACGTGGGATACATTTTCTTTCATATACAAAATATATATCTTTATTTCTCAGTTGTGCCTGTATGATATTGAAAATGACACAACATGTAGACTAAAATCTCAACACAGAAACCTGAATAGCAAAAACTTGTTTTTGTAACATACCATTTGCATAACAGTGACAAAACATGTGAGTCAATCTTTGCCTGCCTGTGTTTAAATAAGGAAATGTAAACAAAAGTCTAAAATAAAATTTCACAAATGAATGGCACAATGCAAATAGACACTGATGGATGTTCTCAGTTGACTTAGATATCGCACAAGCATGTCATAGTCAGTGCTGCGTTTGAACACCCTGGACACGCACCACTTCCTGCCATCTCTTTCTCACACTATAGATAAACTGCCAAAGTTTGTCTTGTGAAATTTGTCGTCATTCCTGCGGCAGTGCCTGCCGCAGGTCGTCAACACTCTATGGCTTCACTGGAAGTGCATTGATTTGCAGTGGCAGTATGTTCCATGTATGCTCGGTTGGAGTCAAGACCGGTATATGAGCTGGCCAATCCATTCTCTTGATACTCTTGC
>CAXHWN010001511.1:0-19000 GCA_964020975.1 Hermodice carunculata
CGTGACTTGAAAACATATATGATTTATGATGTTGACTTTTGTTATGAAAGGGCTTATTAGGATATGTGGTCTTTCATGAAAGATGATCTTTGGAGCAGTTACATGTACCACTATATAATCCATTCATCTATCCATCCATCTACCTATATTGTTTGGTGTGTGTGTGCTACATTTTGCAGAATTATGTGCATATTATCTGGTTGTGGCAAATGTGACAAGATGTTTGGCCATAATCTTCCTCATTGATTACTTCTGATGAAATCTGTTTGAAAATGTAAGAGCGTGCTGACAAAACAAAATTCCAAATCAATTTATCTATGCCATTTTACAGTCAAGGAGAAATTAATATGCCCAGAAAACAGACTTACTTGATCTTTTGTGATGCCTTGCAAAGCTAGAGTTACCCCATACTGAAGTTCATCACTGGTCACTGAATAAGAACAATACACAAATGATCAAATTGTGGAGATCTGTTGTGGGCGAGACGAATAATTGGTCATATGCTTTTTAGCAGCTTAATTTGGTTTTTCTCAGCAAAATGTTTGAAAGACACGTGTAGTGATATTGTAGTTGTACAAACAAATATTACTTGGATTCTGTTAGAGGTTGTATATTTGCATTGGAGAGAGGTATTGGGTCATGTTGCCAGGTGCAACTACTGAGCCAAGCAAAGATTTTAAATACAAGTTTTACTCCAACAGTATTTGGTGGATGATGGGTATCAAACACTGAAGATAGAGTTTGCCCTTGATGTGCTGCCATCTGGTGAAAATATTTCTGCATTCAGTTACACCAGGACAAATATAATGACATGATGCTGATCAGTTTTTCCCAATAACCAGTTCATAAAATATAAAGCACAATGCTCTGAATAATAATGATGAATACACCATGGAAACAACAACTTTGACTTACAGGGACATAGGAATAAGTTACACTGTTGCGAGTCTGTGGAGTTGCCATGACAGGGAGATCCAGAGCCAGCGGGTGAAGGGCTATTACACAAGCGCTGTCTTTGTTGCACCCCTCCATTGCAAGACTCAGAACAGTTGCCCCATGCAGTCCAGTCTCCCCAGTTGCCGTCACGATCTGTAACATACAGGTATACAATATGACAAACGGCACACTTGTTCTATTGATTTTAAACATATTGTTTATCATCATCATCATCATCATCATCATCATCATCATCATCATCATCATCATCATCATCATCATCATCATCATCATCATCATCATCATCATCATCATCATCATCATCATCATCATCATCATCATCATTTATTGATGAACTACCCCTTTTCAGCAGGGGCATCAACGGGTCAGGGTCCCCGTGATGCATCACATTGGACTGGACATATACTAACTCAGAATTACTAAAATGTGTATAAGTATATACATATCTTGCAATTAAAGTTGACCATATGCACAAAATAACAAATAACAGAAATGTTGTTTTATGGCTACAATTTGGTCTTCTTATACTATGCACATGCATACCTCGCCCCTCTGTTTTTGACGGGAGTGTATAAAATGGTTTTAAAGCAGTTTTCTTCTTTTAGCGACCAGTTATCATCCATTAAGATTTTAGTTTCATTCATAAAAATACATGCTTCTTTTTGTTTTAGACATTCAGTTATTTCTTGTTTCAGAATCTATATAGACTTTTGAAGCATGTAAAATAAAGAGAGGGGTTAAAAAATCTCCTGATAACTGACCTGTACAAACATTATTAGGGCCCAATTTAAATCCATCGGTGCAGGTACAATGATAAGATCCCAGGGTGTTGTTGCAAATGCCATATGTAGGATCACATGGTTTGGTTGTGTTGCATTCATTAATATCTGGTAAACAGTAAAGCAATAATGACGTTATGTTTTACGACAGATTTATCACGACAGACTCCTCCGCATAGAGAAAAAATATGTGATATGTCCATTTGGGAGTGGCTAGGTATAATTAACTTTGGTGGAAGGGTAAAGGTTAAAGTTAAATCAAAATATCAGATACTGCATGTGCCCTAAGTTCAGTGTTTGCAAATTATATAGCCTTAAATGGCACATAAAGCATGTAATTAAACTTTCAGGGCCTCCTAATTTTTCGCTAGAAGCTCTGTTTGGCACATGCCAAATTAAGTTCGGAACTTCCTTACATTCCATATGCGATGTTTGCAAGAACCTAAGTGGTTTCTAAATCTGTCAAATGCCAATAAACAAACAGCCACACAATCTAAAATAACCGAGAGTGTAATCAAATTTGAAAATTGTGTTTGGGTGTATTATCTAATGTAGGCCGTGTTTATTTTAGCGCTTATATTCTTTATATGGTGATGAAATTATGTCCGTACCTTCACAGCTTGTTTTATCAGCAGCTAACCGGAATCCTGGGGCACAAACACAGGTATCATCGCCGTTAATGCGGGCACATTTGTATGAACAGTTTGCTGCATATGTCGCGTTGCAGCCCTTGTCCACTGAAAGAAATAGAGCATGGATAAATCATATATTCTCATACTAGTTTATGGAAATTACACAATATTCATATTAACTGCCATGCTGTTTTGGCTTGCATCATTCAGTAGATGCCGCCGCAATGTAACGTGATTAGTATTTTTCAAGATGACATTATCTTATCTACAATTTATTGTTTTTTTCTAATGGCAATAAAAAACACAATTACTTCCAATCTTTGTCAAAGTGCGGCCAAATGTAGGTTACTCCCTTCTTCAGTTCAGCAAGCTAGAAATCAGGTTCTCATTGAGAAAAGCCAAGTTCTTGACTGAAGACGTGTATCACTTTTACGCTTATAAGTTTCTTCATAATAAATTATTAATGTTTCTTAATCAACGTATAATTTAATAAGCCTCATGACAATATGCAACTGTTCTTACCCACGCAGGTTTTCTGATCAGCTGACAAGGTGAAACCTGTTTGACATGTACATCTGTAACCTCCAATGATATTCTGACAGCTTTCTTCACAGTCATGGCGTCCCATAATGCACTCGTCTATGTCTGAGGAAAAATTAAAGATTATTGACAAGGGTCAGCCTGCCAAAGATATATTTTATGAAGAACCAAGTCATAAACACGTGGCTTATTCAATAGTTAACCGAGAGCTTATTTGGGGGTCGTTGAGTGGTGTCAGAATAACCATGTATTGAACACAAACGCAATAAGAATCAACACATGGATGGCTTATTTGATTTAGAATTAAAACTTGTGCTTCTTTGATATTGTGCTATGTAAAATAACTGACAACAACCTTCATCAAAACGTTAATGGCTCAGATGGAAACACCATATATACCACAAGTTATTTGGCTTGGGCTTAACAAACTTTATTACTGATTCAAGATTCCAGCGAACTCTAATCAGAAATGGGCAAACAAAATAACGAAGGTTTATTTCACTTACTGCTTAATATTTTATGGACAAACATGGATGAATGTGTCACTACATTATTGTTGTGTACAGATAATCAATGTGGCAGCAGGTCATGTATGGTTCATCTTTTGTCATTACATACAGACAGGATTCGTTCCCTCCAAAACAACATATTTTTTACCAATAGAGCAAATAATGCAGTGGTTTGTTGAATATTTTAGTTTTCTTTCTCTTCTAGTGGGATAGCTCGGCCCAGCGTTCAACATAAATGTCTTTCAAGCCCAGTTTTGCAGTATGCATAGTGAGATATTCTTGGAGCAAAGGTGACATATAGGACTCGGAAGTACAAACAGCGTTAAAAGTAAGATCTCCTGTTGGAAGTACAAACAGCGTTAAAAGTAAGATCTCCTGTTGGAAGTACAAACAGCGTTAAAAGTAAGATCTCCTGTTGGAAGTACAAACAGCGTTAAAAGTAAGATCTCCTGTTGGAAGTACAAACAGCGTTAAAAGTAAGATCTCCTGTTGGAAGTACAAACAGCGTTAAAAGTAAGATCTCCTGTTGGAAGTACAAACAGCGTTAAAAGTAAGATCTCCTGTTGGAAGTACAAACAGCGTTAAAAGTAAGATCTCCTGTTGGAAGTACAAACAGCGTTAAAAGTAAGATCTCCTGTTGACTGCTTTTATATTAAAAGGGGAATATAATGCAGAAATTCTTACCATTACATGTCCTTCCATTAGATGCCAGATTGTAGCCATCCGAGCAATTACACTTGTAAGAGCCCACCGTGTTAATGCATATACCGACACCTGGTCTACTGTCACACTGGTGGGAGCTTCCACATTCATTCGTATCTGTGTGGTACAAAGATTGTAATGATTATATACTGCAAGCAATTGCAGATCCATCAAAACACAAAGCAAACTCATATTCAGTATCCCAAACGATAATATGGCAACTGAGTATATTCAGGTATGTTTAACCCTTTCCCTCTTGAATTGAGCCTTGTTCAACAGTTTTCCTTGGCGTGATCATGTTATCTTGGATGGCCTCTTGGCGTGATCATGTTATCTTGGATGGACTCAAGCACAATTCTTTTTCAACTTTTTCATTACAGTTGAAATTTGTCAAATATTGGAGCATGTGACATTTGACCACCAAAACATCATAATTATAAGCAATTCTTTCTTGTGCAAAGTTCATAGAGGGCAAATTTTGTTTCTATTATCTTATTTACATAGTGTCAGTTATGATGATAATGATGATGATGATGTTAAACGCATACACGAGCTCTGGCATGATGATACTCACCCATGCAGTTGAAACCACTGCCTTCAAATCCTGACTTACAAGAGCATGTGTACCCTCCATTTGTGTTAGTGCAGACGCCATACTGAGCGTGGCACTGGTGCTTACCCGAGGTGCACTCATTCTCATCTGCAAGCAGAAATGCTCCAGTATAAAGCGGTGACGGAAACAGTATGCACCCATTGTTGTAACAACAGGACAACCACAACAAGTTATAACAACGGTTCATATTTTATGAGCACTTCACTTTTATTTTTCACAAAATATAGCTCTCACACTGACAGGAAATAAACAGCATTGTGTGCATTAAGCACAATAATTAGGTTCAGATGGATGCACATCTGTATTCCGCTGGACAACAGCTAATGAACTGTATGAAAATGAATTTTTGTTTGCCACACGAATCCACACAATTTGGACGAAAAAAATATGATGGCATTCAGAATACATTTGCATCAAGGGTTTTCCCACAAAATCTTCAAATAGGGGTGGGGGTGGTTGTGGCGAATGCAACAAAAGTGTAAAGTGAAATCGCTATCTTTTTCTTCAGTATATCGTAAAAATAATTATAACCCCTCAATTTTATACCTTAAAACCCCTGGGTTCTAGAGATATAACTTTGTAGGAAAATTACCCGTTACTCTGAGGACAAAATGTTGTACAAGCATGTTTTAAAACCTGCTATATTGTATTGAAACAAGAAAAATACATGATTTTACAAGCTTTTTTTGTACAATGCACCAAGAACACAAAAATGCACAGCATTTTTAGGATAGAAACAAAAAAAAAAAAAAAAATGAACACTGAATATGTTGCAACATAGAGTGTGTCTTGGGGTGGGGTAAAAATGTTGTTTGTGAAAAAATAAAAAAGAAAACCGTTTACCAGTTCACAACGACAGATTGCAGTGTTTCATTGTATATTTGAAATGAAACAAATTATGTGAAATAAATCCTCACATAAACATGCCAACAACGGAACATAAAATCTTACCAAATATAAGACCTTTGCTGATACTTGCTTACTGATATACAGTGTCTGCATAAAATTCTTAATAAATCAGAATGCAAAAGACCTTCTGCAAATCGGACCTAACGAGACGAACTTTGGAGGAGAAATTCAGTACAGGATATGCAACATACTTTGCACTGCACAAGACCGCTCACAAATCTGTTCTTACCAATGCAGGCTGAGCCAGAGATGATGTACCCTGTCAGGCATTGACATGTGTAGCCGGGGTTCTGGTTGATACATTTGGAGTTTGTACCACAGTTGTGCGTACCAGCACTGCACTCGTCAATATCTTAATAGAAACAAACACAAAGATTTTACGGTGAACTGTCTGGCTTTGAAAACTACACGGCCCATAGTTTGGTCCCTCTGTACCAACTACAGAAACCATATATATATATATATATATATATATATATATATATATATATATATATATATATATATATATATATATATATATATATATATATATATATAATATTTACATCCAGTAGGTATGTGTAGGGAAACCCTACATTAATGAGAAAAGCAAATATGAAAGTATTAAATTCAATAACTTTTGTCATCTTTTTTTTTTGTACACTTTCTTGATTGATAGAACTTGTGTTTTCAATCTGGTTTTGATGAGAAAATGGTTTTCTTTCCTATCACTGATAGGATCATGTAGATGATGTAAATATATAGTTTGTGAGTACTTACCAACACACTTCCTGGCCTCTACCTGTCTGTACGACTCATTGAGGCACACACAATTGTAAAATGGATCCAGATTTGCGCATTTAACATTGTTAGATTCGAAACATGCGTTCAGAGTCGAGTTTGCGCACTCATCAATATCTGAAAAAGCACACGAATCATAATTATATGCAGCTCTATGAGTTTTATAGAGCTAGAGAGACAAAATTTGCTCTTGAAATGCTCATAGGCGCATTGGCTTATTTTGCTTTTTAACATTCTTCAGAATGCAGAAGTAATTTTCAAACCATTTTTGCCTTTTTTGTCCTTTATGGGTAAAGCAAAAGATGTTATACTGGCCTCATCAAATGTCTTTACGGTTATTTTTACTTGCATATATCGATGTTTAAGATATACATATGTAAAAACAAAATATTGACATAAAATGAGAATGCTCAATCCAAATATAAGTACAATAAATGTTATTATCTTGTGTCATACTATAATGCCGGACTTACCTGTGCAGGTCTTTCCGTCAGAGCCCAGTTGTTTGCCACCGGGACACAAGCACGTGTCCGTACCATTGATGCGAGCACATTTGTATGAACATCCGTGTGTAGCATTGCACTGGTACTTTGCTGCAAGATTGCATGAATATTTCATATGAAAAATTCTTCAGGGTTATCAAGGAATTAAACAGTATTGTGGTAGTGATTAGAATTTTTTGACTGATATATCAGTTGAACATTCAATCAACATAAAAAGTTGTTTAATGTTATCTATAACACCAAAGCCAAATTGTAAGACTTACATGTTAAATGTATAGACAACCAGCATTGTTAGAGAGTAAGAGATATATCAGTCTATGTCCGTGACCAACAAAGTTGGTCAGTTGTGGTAAGTGATCTTTTGTGGCTGAATAATTTTACAAATATGGGCAATGTCTCAAAGCGCCGGTGTGCGGGAACCACAAAGCTCAGGAATCCAGAAAATCAGTGCAGTCTGAATAACGTGGCAATTTCAATCACCATGTCCATTTTCCCTTTAAATGTGGCACGAAAGATCTAGACCTTTTTGTGCTGTCTGTAAAAATTTTCGAACCAGATTGACAACATTTATGGATTACCCCGCTATGTCAAGGTGCTGCAGTTTCCGAAATGCATGCTTACATGTACATGTGTAGCCATCCCCGCTGAGATCAAAGTCGGCGGGACAAGAACACTGGTAACTCCCCTCTGTATTGTTGCAGTACATGCTGGAGAAACATTTATGATCCGCGTCGCGGGCACATTCGTTGTAATCTAAAAGTACGGCATCATGAAATTATGTTTCGCAAAAATGCAAAACATAGGCACAGGTCTGTCAAATGTTGCCCCCAAAATGTGTCCAGTTTTAAAACTACGCCATGCATGTTGTTCCTCATGGTAATCAGTCCTACTTGGTACAATGTTTCTTAAAATGGTCTCTTAAGTTTCCTTTTTATCTTTGATAAAACTAATCTTGCCAAAGGCACAGAAACAAGGTAAGATCATTAGTGATTGCTTTTTTCAAGTACTTAGGTAAGATCATTAGTGATTGCTTTTTTCATGTACTTATTCAGTAAGTATTTTCACAGGAAGTACAATGTTTCTTAAAATGGTCTCTTAAGTTTCCTTTTTATCTTTGATAAAACTAAGCTTGCCAAAGACACAGAAACAAGGTAAGATCAGTGACTGCTTTTTTCATGTACTTATTAAATAAGTATTTTGACAGGAAGAGTCAGAATCAGGAGCCCGGTGGCCAGTCTTACAACAATTCATCCTCATAATCAATACCATATGCAGGGCAGCGATGTGCAACCTAAAACTTGTGATGTGAGCAACAGACACTAAATACCAAATGAAAACAGAAAATTACAATTATTTTAATATTCTGTGAAATGAGTTCTACATACGGTTTCTATATGCCATCATCCATATTGGTACGATTGGTCTCTTTATGCCTTTTTTTTTTCTCTAACATGCGATACGGTTAATCTAAATTCTTGCATATAGGCCTACTTCTAGCTCCCTTACCCAATTAAATTCATTTCAGTTAACTACAGTACAGCCCACACATAGGCCTACGCCCCCCCTTCCCTCGCTAGCATTACTTTTAAGCATGCTCAGACGTGCTGGCATAAAATGGCGCATGCGAGAAAAAAAATCGGATTGCTAAATGCTCATGCTCAACAACCAAGTATGCCAGAAGCTTCTGGCGACTCGCCATTGGCACAATGCTTTTAGTGACACGCATAATGTGTTTGGCCAGTGGTTGGTCACAAAGTGCACATAGCGCGTGGTGCGATTGGCGATGTATTGAGCACAATGCATTTGGCTATAAACATAATGCACCTAGCCATTCGCCATATGCGTTTTTCCGTGAAATGCCAGTGGCATTGGTTTGCACTTTCTCGCCTGGCTGTGCTAGCAGGTGCGCACTTCCTAGCATGTTTTTCTTTGTTTTTTTTTTTGTTTTTTTTTTTTGTGACATGCGAGCACACATTTTAAAAATGCCAGCATAAAGGAAACTTATGCGTGACCTGTACTCTATCTGCGGTCCCTTTCAGCCCAGTCACCTGATCATTCCTGATCACACCAAATATCAGACTTTTATGTAACAAATTAAACAATGTTTTACGTATCCTACACAGGGATGCCAACTGTCCCTCATTATCAGGGACAACGCCTGGAATTAACTGAATATTTGACCAATTTACAGTGTATGTCCCTCATTGAAATTGAGTATTTGCTGAGCTATGTTCTTTGTAAATAATTTTGTGACCCTGATGGTCTTGGCAGCTTGTCCATGAAATGACACGTAGACTGTTGATATCCCGCTTATACGGAACTTTATTGTACGTTTTTGCCAAGACAGATGACCGGGACAAGTGTGGAGTGCCTCTGACTATGTCTTTCAGTTTCACTCTCTTCGCTACTTCCCTGCATCCCATTAAAACTGTCATAATCTCGTTTTGTTTCCAATGAAATACATTCCATCGCTAATCAAGATGATACGCACATAAAATACTATGAGAAACAAACGTGACTATTGGTTGAGGTATTCCATACCTGTGCAATTTCTGCCATCAACATTTAAGGTATATCCCGTGCCACAGAAGCAGTTGTAACTTCCCTGGACATTCTGACAGCCTTGCTCACACCCTCCACGGTCCGGCTGGGCGCACTCGTTCAAATCTAAGTAAAGACACGCAATTTTATAGAAAGACATTGGATTAAATACTTCAATGAAACACACATTTGAGCACATTTGTTAGGGAAGGTTCAACATTATTATCATTTTTGAATTAATTAGTACTTAGGGTACTAAATTTTATAACCTCCTCCCTCCCCCCAAATTAGTACTTTAAAAATGATTTTCCCGAAAAATCATAGCAAAATTCCACAAAACAAGCCAAAAATTTACCATAATTTTCCAAACTCTGTGAAAGTGTACACACCCATTTAACCCCCTTCCCTCCTGCGTACTTTAAGTACTAATTTAACAGGGATGAAAATGTTGAACCATCCCTTACGGGCATCAACTGAAAAAAAATGACGATATCTTTTTTAATCATTGAAGAGTGCCTCCAAGGAGGGGGGAGGGGGGTTGTGATCACGATTCACAGAAAATCTAAATGCACTTTCACGGCTAAATCCAAATCATAAAAATTACAATTACGTTTATAAATACTTATAATCACGAATCATGTTAAATAATCTTTGATTTCACAGTGAGTGCACGAGAAATGAATATAGAATAACGAATCACGCAAATACTGTAGTTCTAGAAATTTTCACGCGTGTTTAATTTCGCGCAAACTCATTTTTTTCTGAAATTACAGAATTTTCGCGCATTTTAGTTTCGCGCAATCCAATGCCAAACAATGTACTGAAATACAATGCAACTTATTTTCGCGCATTTTAATTTCGCACTTGAGGTGGTAGCGTGAAAAGCGCGAAATTAAATCGAGCGCGACATTTTCTAGAACTACAGTACTTATAATCAGATAATCATGAATCAGGCTAAAATAATCTTTAATTTCGCAGTTCTCGAGAAATGAATATGGATGATAACGTATCACGCAAATACCCATTGGAGCCCCTCATTGAAGTTTTGCGACTGCTTGTGGTCTGTTTGGAAGAAAGCAGTTTAAGGTTACGTTGCAAAATTCGTTCAATTAGATAAATTAAACTGTCAGAGTAACATCAGTACTGTAGTATAATTGCTGAAAAATAAATAATCAATTCCATATTCAGGCAATGAGCTTTAAGATACATGCATAATTTCTTATATAAGTCTCATACCTGCATGAAGATACAAAATTACATTTTCACTGTATAAATATATTTGAAATGATAAGCAGAACTGACTATACATGCACAGGATTGCTTAACCCACTTAGGCCTAGATTGTGTAAAAAGACCTACCAACACAGACAAAGCCGTCTCCCGTGTAGCCCTTTGGACAGTTGCATGTGTAACCCAGTTGACCCAGTGCCGGGGCCCTATCCACACATATTCCGTATTCCTGGTCACAGTTGTTGCTCGTGGCAATACTGCACTCATTGAAATCTGGGAGTCAAATGATTAGATGTTAGATACAAGGGTTCGATAAGTGACAATAGGGATCACAAGATTCAAGATTCAAGATTCAAGATGCATTTTATTTCAACAATATCTCATACATATCTCAAACATATGGAAAAAATACCATGTATCGTTTATACTAAAATATTGTTTGGGGAGACCTCCCATAAGGCCATTAAGCCGCTGTCTGGGTGGCCACCGAAGTCTAAAGGGCAGTTCCATGGAGATAAAGATTGATTTTTCAGTCTAGTTTGAAAGTAAAATTAAGTTCAATTTTAATTGCGAAATTTCGTGACAGAGTCATCAAAAGCTTAATTTGTTTTTGAATGAACATTTCAAAATAAAATGTAATAAAGTGGTATCAGGATGATATAAGCTATTGGCACTTAATAATTTGTGTATCATTTTGTTGTGCATGTCTGTTGCGTGTGTGTGTGTGTGTGTGTGTGTGTGTGTGTGTGTATGAGTGTGTAGATGAGAATTTACATCATAAAAGCCTATTTGAGTAAAAATCAACTGTATGTACATGTACCTCAGTCCATACTGAAAAGGAGTGGAAGACCTGAGGCGAGGCTGGGCTGGGAAAACCACTGCCCCACCCAATGTTTTTAGGTGGCGTGTTTTGGGGTACTTTGTGGCACCGAAGCTAAAGGTTACCCTGTGTTCTGCCACCACACAAGGTACACCGCCATTCCCCATTATATCCCCAGTAACCAGCCTCTCACGGTAGGTGCTTAGTGTCCCCTACTAAATTACATTGACTATGTCAGGTTGATTACATATATAGCAATCCACTGTGGTGCAGTTAACATACTTTTGTTCTAATATGTATTCTTTAATATTTTGTTTGAATGTAAGAAGGCTATGAGTTTTAGCCTTTTCGAGGAAACTTTGGGGCAGTGAACCTGAATATACAATTCAGGTATTTAAACCTAATGCAATTTCTAGTATTTCTTCTGTTTGTTCTTATAATAGGTATTTGGGGCCTTAGAAGTGGTAGATCAGTATTTTGATCACTGTTCCTTAAATGGCTTGGGGCTCTTATAGTTCTAGAATTCGAGTAATGATTTATTACATTGAATGGTAGATTTTGATGATAAGATGGTAATCTATTGTTGCAAAATTTATGATATATTTTCCAACATGCAAGTTTAAATAAGTCTTCAACCTTTAAGTTCTTAGTTTTTTTAAAAAATATTATTTGTGTGGGCATTATATTTAGACTTTGCAACTGCTCTAATTGACTGTTTTTGAATTTGTGCAATTCTAACTAGACTTCCAAAGCCCCATAATGATATCCCATAGTTTAGGTGTGATTCTATAAGGGTTTTACAGATAAGAATTAATACACTTGACGGCAAATAATTCTTCATTCTTTTAAGTACTCCACTTGTGCGTGATATTTTGTTTGCCAGTTCAGTAATGTGAGTGCTCCAAGTTAAGTGGTTATCAAAACACACACCTAAGAATTTGATGTTATTAACGAGCTGTATCGGAGTGTTATGAATGAAAAGGTTTGGTATATCTCGTATTGAAAGTTTTCTTTGTTTGAAGTGGAAAATCATATATTTTGTCTTATCAATGTTCAGTGTTAGTTTATTTACCTCAAGCCAGTCACACACTTTATTTAGCTCCCTATTAATATTTTCTATGGCCTGATTGTCATTAATGTTTTCTGGTGTTATTAAGGGACAGATTAGGTTTGTATCATCAGCAAATGTAACAATACCAAGTTTTGTAACATACTGGATATCATTTACATAGATTATGAAAAGTAGAGGTTCCAATTTTGATCCTTGAGGTATTCCAGTTGAGATTTCTAACATTGAAGAACTTACACCATTTATTTCAACAAACTGTTTTCGCTTTGATAAATAACCTTGAAACCAGTTTAATTCATTTCCATTTATACCATAATGTTTTAATTTAGCTAGAAGAATTTCATGATCTATGGTGTCAAAAGCCTTGGACAGGTCCAAAAATATAGCAAAAGGTATTTTGTCATTATCAAGGTAATTGAATAATCTATCTGTAAATTCGAGTAATGCAAGTTCAGTCACATTGCTGGACATATGCCTCTCCCCCTCCAGCAACCAGAGTGACCCAGATAGTCGGCCTAGTTTGTTAGCATACATGACAGATCTTTGGTCAAAATGTCATATACCTGCACAACTAAGTCAATTCAAGGAGTAAGTTTATAAATCAGCATTAAGTCCAGGCAATGCTGCACTTATTGAAATAGGCCTATATGGTGATCAAAATGAGTTGATTAAGCGCAATTTCAGATCCTTGGAATTGTGCCGCCCGACGCTTTTTCTACAGAATCCTAAGTTGTTTTTTTTCTTTTTTCAATTTCGTGGACAAAATCGACAGGCTGAAATGATTTGTGAACAAAATTGGTAGGGTTACACGATTTCGTGGACAAAATTGGTAGCTTTACTCGATTTCGTGAACGTTATTGATAAACTTATGGATTCTGTAGACAAAACTTACGGATTCCGTGTACAAAATTGATAAGGGATGGTTCAACATTATCATCAGTTTTGAATCAGCACTTCAAGGGTTCTACATTGCATGACCCCCTCCCTCTCCCGACTTAGTAGGCTTACTTAAATATTATGATCTTCCACGAAATAATATCAAAATACCACAAAATCTGGGTTACAAATGACCATCATTTTCCATTATCTGTAGAAGTGTACAGGTCCATTTATCCCCCCTCCCCTCCCCCCCGCGTACTCAAAGTACTAATTCAAAAATGATTATGATGTTGAACAATCCCTACACTTATGGATTCCGTGGACAAAACTGATAAACTTAACAATTCGGTTCTGTGGACGAAATTGTTAGAGTTTACGGATATCGTCCACAAAATGAACTAAAATTACCACAAAAATAATGTTACACTTGGCACCCCAAGACAGATCACCACTGATAGTCACTGATGGCCATCTCACCACCCAGCAATACATTAACGACATATTGGAGCCCCATTTGAGCCCCTTCCTGCAGAACCACAGGGATCTTGTATGGTTTCAGCAGGACAATTGTCAATTGATTGAAAATTTGGCAATTTGAAAACATCAATCCTTTTGGCTTGCAAGTAATTGAACATAGAGTCCCAAATATTGGCTCTATTGGTACATTTGTTGGGGCTGCGCATCTATTGGACACATTACAACATTTGTCGAATTTCAATTTATGCTAATTATTGACACTTCAAACTTCAAAGTTTAATATCTTCAAAACTATTGTAGAGGTAGATAGAGGTGCCATTGCAATTTCCACTTGTAGGTTAAATGAAATTTGTGCTGCAGGCGCATCCAATGGACCGCGAAGACATGTTGTAGAATTTTTTATTCATGCTAATTAGGGGCACTTGAAAAGTTTAAATGTTGAATATCTGAAAAACTAATATAGGTTAAGGTGCGATTCCCAATTTAATTCACAGGTTTGTGCTCAAGCCGCATCCACTAAAATCTACGAACGAAAGTTGCAGGATTTAAATTCATGCGAGTTTTGGAGGCACAAATTGAAGCAAATTTTTTTCTAGTTCACACTGATTTTACAATCAGTCGTGTACTTTTCAATTGTATTTTCATACTTGTGGTTCTTGCCGTTTTAGTGTGTATATGTATTTTAAAACGTTTATTTTAGAGTGTGGGTCTTGCGTTTTACCATGTATACTTTCCATTAGTATAGTATATTAATCTTGAGTTTTGCTGTGCACTTTTTACGTGCGGTTTATATATCATTGATTATATGTATGTGACATATGTACAATTTTACTCGGTTCGAATAAAAAACAGCTCAGCAGATTTGGCTACTACAACTACTACTACTACTACTACTACTACTACTACTACTACTACTACGACTAAGTGGCGTGATGCCTGTACCATGCAGACTCGTAAGTAATCCTGGTAATACTGTGATTGGACATTGTGACGAATTCTTACCTTGAAAGCATAATTCATTGACAAAAATAAGAGATAAAGTTCCCACAAAGACAGTGGTGAGTTTTCATTGACTGTCTGTATACATGGTGCAGACATGCAATATAGTCGCATAAAACAAGGAAATAAATGTATGTATAGTTGCGCTGTTGCGTCACAAAGTCGCAGCAAATAAGATGACCAGTGCATACTGGCTCAAAGAACAAGTCAATTGCAGATTTGTGCAGCTAAACGTAAAGTTGCCGCAATCTAGGTAAATACATACTGGTACAGTTGTGACCGTCAGCGTCCAGTAGGTATCCATCTCTACATTTACAGTTGTAGCCTCCAACAATGTTATTGCATGTGTGTTTACACTGATGGCTGTTCGTGGCACACTCATCAATATCTGTAAAATGCACATAAGAAAATTTTAGTTTAGTCACAACGCTGCTTGATAAAAATGTCCCTCGCTACAGAAATACCAACCCAGAGTAGAATTTGTGTTTGCTATGAAGGTTGCACACAAATTAGTCCGTAGCAACGTGGGGTGTATTGACATTTCAAAATTCAAGTCCGGAAAGGTTGAGCAGATTTAATGCTTACATATGAATATATGCATTTTTCTGTTTACTACAGCAACATTGAGTGCTGACAAGAAGAATACAAAGTTAACGTAGAATACTTTTATGTTGCAAGGTTTTTCTCCTTCACACTCATTTCATGTCCAAAATTGGGGATCTTAGAGTGATATGAAGGGCCTGATGTATACTTGAGAAATTCAAAACCATACTACTATCTACAAACTTACCGATACAGTATTTTCCATTTGTGCCAAGTGTATAACCACTGTTACATAGACAGGAGTAGCTGCCTTCTGTGTTAACACAGGAGCTTGTCTGTCTGTTACAGAGGTCGGTTTTGGTGCTGCACTCGTCGATATCTGCAATAATGGGGCCGTATTTCAAACTTAATGGTGTTTGCATGGAATAATAGCAAATATAAATCAAAGACTCAAGACGTGTTCTTATCATTTAAAGAATCAAGACGGCTGAAATGCAACTAAGTATGTTGGAATAGAAATGTTGAAGCAAGTATTTATAAACATAGATCAATTATAAAGACGTTATTTTTTGCGTTTTTACTATCTCCACGATCGACGTATTTTGAAGTTATTTGGACAAATGGAGACAGAAAAAAACCAACAACAACGAAACTGCAGTACCTTCACACAGTGATGAGGTTCTGTTAAGATAGAAGCCTTTCGGACATTGACATAATGTGCCGCCATTCTGTGTGTCTCTGGCACATGTGGATCTATTGTTTCCTCCGTCACATTGGCTTCGTTCAAGCGCAGTGCAGTTTGTCAAAGCTGAAAAGTAGCAGCACAAAATTATGACTGGAGTGCAATACCAGTAGACAGTATCATTCTGTCCCTTGGAGGGCGAGAAATTCCGAGGGCGCCC
This sequence comes from Hermodice carunculata, assembly GCA_964020975.1. NCBI lineage: Eukaryota > Metazoa > Annelida > Polychaeta > Eunicida > Amphinomidae > Hermodice > Hermodice carunculata. The sequence goes on from CAXHWN010001511.1 coordinate 16,388, forward strand.
GTCGCAGGGTGGTAACAGATAAGCAGATTAGTCCCAAAGAGAACATTGGCTGCAGTCTACAGTACCATGTCATCTGTTCGTTCTTATGTCAAATAGAAAAGTGACAAGTCTCCTATGCATGCAGAAAATATCACTGCCTCCGCAGGATTACTTACTCAGAAATAGCTGATAATTTAGATAAGTAAAACCCAATCAGATGACAATGTGCACAGATCACCATATGCTAGATACAGCAGCATATAATGTTTGTAACTAATGTCCTTACGTTCACCGCAGAGATCTCATATTTACGTACCCTCCCCCCCCTGAAAAAATTATCAGACGTAAGCCCGCAAAGTTGGCAAAACGTTGTATACACGGCGAATGTACATTTACTTATTATTTTCACAAAGATCTGGTTGCACTAAGTGTGCAAAGTAAGCACACATTCCGTACAAAGGCAATATACTAACGTTGGCAGGAGACCTCATCAGGCATAAGCTGGAACCCAGGGTTACAGCCACAGGTGTACTTATTTAGACCATCTATACAGGTCTGCTTGCAGTTGTTTGTCAATAAACATTCGTCAATTTCTGCAAAGTTGACAAAAACATGAAGTATGAAAAGTTAAACATTGAATGATGACAGATACATGTAGATAAATAATGGAGCAAAAAACAAACAGACAAACTAAACAAATAAACAAACAAACCCGCAGCTTCTGTATATATTTCAGATAAAATATATTTGTTTTAGTGGCTGGTAATTACTGGTATCATAATTCCACTTTGTAGCACGAAAATTACTGACACAACCCCGTGTTAATCGTCAACTATCCATAACACTGTTGTTGTGATATAATGGTATATATTGTCGCATAAAAGTATTATGGTGAATGATGTTCATGGATCTCTAGGTTGTACCTGTAATGCACTTAGTTACGTTTAATAAATGTGATGTGCTCAACTACATGTACTAGATACTTACGTTGTGACTTTTCCCATTATATTCAGTATTATACAGTTCATTAATATTTTTCTCAATAGTTTTTCCGTCATTATTGCTTGGTGAGGCATGCTGGGCTGTTGTTAAATCCGTTAGTTGCCTGACCTTTACAGTATGTATAGTGTTGGTGGTTGCCACGGAATAAAAGATCCGCGCTTGAGTGATTTAAATCTTCAACCATATTCAATTGCTTTTGAACAGGTAGAAAATTATGTAACTAAGAATTTGTGTCACTAATATGAAAAGAGTATGGATCAAGTGTGTCACCTTGGCATGAGTTGCCGACTTTGATGTAGCCAGGATCACAGTTGCATGAGTAGCCACCCGGAGCGTCTGTGCAGTACGAGTTGTTTGGACAGAGAGTGTTCCCTGGTGTGCAATCCACCTTGTCTTATGGAAGAACAAAGCAGAATGGTCAATGTAAATAGTATGCTCAACATTTTGTTTTGCAATTCGAATTTCATAAGCGAGGCCAAGGAGGCTACTCGCAGCCCCCTTGGCCAGGTGCAGTAATGTATTTTGGTGTGGGATATCAATGGTATCTTAACACACACACACACACACACACACACACACACACGCACGCACGCACGCACACACACACACACACACACGGGAACATGTCAGTTTGAAGTCTTGCATATTTGCTGTGTGTGGTCTCAGTAAGTATAACAGGTATTATTCGAATTTAGAATAGTATGATATAGTAATAATCGAAAAAGGTTGTCAATTTTTTTCGACACAACTATGGAGACTACATATCTTTTTTTGTACAGACCCCTTTCACAGGACATCAATTGAAACCAGTTTATTAAATTTATACTATTATTTCCCCTTTGTTCGGGGGCTTGCAGATTATTATTATAAACATATTTATTTTCTCTGTATTGCCTAATAGTATACAAAGACTACTCTGGAGGCTCTCCAGTACATAAAAGGACGCACAGGAATATATACAATACACACTGGACGAGAACAGAAGACTAAATTCACGGCTTGTACACGAATAATACAATTGATGCCAAATGATGGAGACTTATAATTAGATCATATACCAAATTAGTAACTAAAACGTCTAGATCCTGATGAGAATGTCCGAACAGCCTCAAAGATGAATACATTATCAATGTCTGGCAGATCCTCACTACCTTTCAAGAGAATATTTGGTGCGATGTCACCAGAGCACTGAACTATTAGAGTGGGATTTACACATGGAGCAAGTAAGTGACACATAGTCTTCAGTAGACGGACCCTCTGCACAGTGATCTTGGGGCAGAACAAAAGGTAATGTTTCGTATCTTCAGTAGGATGAGAGCATGCACACACGTTGAGGCTGGAAGGATATTGACATGATATAGATGGGCATTTAAAACAGAGAAGTTAAGACATAGCTGCGTGTGGCATATGTTTAGGAAACGACTTCCATGTTTAAAGTATGAGGGCTTTTTGTCAACATTTGAGAGTAATAGACTTAATTTAGATTTAAACTGCGGCAGGGAATCGGTGAGACGAGCATCAACCGGGAGGTTATTCCATAATTTGATAGCAGACGGGAGAAATGAATCGCCGAAGCGATTGGTGGTGAACCTAATTTGGCGTAATTCAGTACTTGCCGCCGAAGCTGGCGCT
>CAXHWN010001513.1:0-13129 GCA_964020975.1 Hermodice carunculata
ACAGTGGGACAATTTCTTTCTTTCAAACGACCCAAACCGGTGTTGTATTTCTTGGACTGAAGGTTTTCTATTTGCCGCCAAACAATGCATTCCAAATAAAGAAGTCCTCATTTGCCCTGATGATCTTCCTCGATATTCTACTTCACTACGCCATGAAAAACGTAAGGTCATGCAGGCATACTATAAAGCTAAAAACTGCATTAATAAAGTGCAGAGCCACAACCTATGGGCTACCTACAATCAAACCCGAAACCAACACCAGGGGAATTAACCTATAGCTGAGCAACAGCACAATGGTAAACTGCAGTGAACTGGGCAGCTCTTCAAACAGTCCTAAAAAGAAAACTAACGCATGGTGGAAGACCGTTAAATACTTTTTAAACAGGAGTCACCGTCAAAACATACCCTCTTTAGATGTGAAGGTAGACACATAACCGACAACACATCAAAGGCCGACCATTTTATATTCCTTCTTCCTAAGCCAGAGTAATCTTGATTCCTCTACAGTATGCAGTGGTACATGCCCTCACCATCCCTTACATACTATTGGAAATTTAAATATTTGTGAAAACGAAGTGCTAGATACACTTAAGAGCATTGATGCAACCAAAGCAACTGGACCAGATGGATCAGTGTCAGACTTTTGAGGGAAGCAGCTCCAATAATTTACAAACCTCTCACAAAACTATAAACCTCTCTTTAGGCCAAAACAGTTCCCTTCAATTTGGAAAGAAGCCCACATTACACCATTGCATAAAAAGGTGGAGAATTTTTTTGCAATAATTACCGGCCGATATCCCTCTTAATCTGTACTAGAAAAGTGATGGAAAGAGTTGTGCTCAAATATGTGTTTATTTTTTTTCCGAGACAATATGGCTATATCTGCCAACCAATCTGATCTTATACCTGGCGTTTCCACTGTTAGCGAGTTGCTTTTCCTTTACCATGAGTTATGTTTGGCAGTCGATCAGCAAAAAGGAGCAAGAATCGCATTCCACGATATCAGCAAGGCATTCGATAAAGTATGGCATAAAGGTCTCCTTCATAACTTAGAAAAAAGTGCTGTTGCAGGAAATGTACTGTCCTGGTTTGAAGATTACCTTCATTTTACCGCAAACAACGCAATGGCAATTCCTCTAGCTGGAGCACCATTTCTACTGGCGTCCCTCAAGGATCAGTTCTAGCTCCCCTCCTGTTTTTAATCTACATTTATGATACAGCTAATCTTGTTATTTCTAATTTTAAACTTTTTGCGGACGACATAGCCCCTTTCCTTGCTTTTGATGGGCACGGGTTTTAATTTCCGTGCTACCGTACTGGGCATTTTATTTTTAGTACCAACGTATACCGGGACCTCCCGACATTGTCATAAACGACAGTCTGTAAAGGATGGGGTTAAAATAACATAACCTTATAGAAATTATCCCTTGGCAAATTTTGTTTGCAGAAATAGTGTTGAACACAAGTTGTGGAAAATTGCGAACATTTAAATATGATACAAGAATTTTTGTTTTGAAAAAAAAATATCGGTAAATTGTAAATCGAGACGCCTAACGTTATATTCATGACATATATACGATCGTATCATGGTCATTCTTATTATCCCAATTCTTTAAAACTACAAAAGCAACGTAAACGACATTGTGTGAAAGTATGAAGGTAAACCCTACGCGTTGTGTGCTACGCTTTCTATAATGTGAAAAGTTGTCTGGAGTTTCCTTTGTATTTAATCCCTCATCGTCAGCGAAAGAAAGAAAGAAAGAAAGAAAGAGAGAGAGAGAGAGAGAGAGAGAGAGAGAGAGAGAGAGAGAGAGAAAGAAAGAAAGAAAGAAAGAAAGAAAGAAAGAAAGAAAGAAAGAAAGAAAGAAAGAAAGAAAGAAATTTTGTGCAGGCCCTCAGTTCACCGGTCTCAGCGAAATCGACACATTCTTACAGAACTTTCTGGAGAAACGTGCCTTTTGGGAGAGACTCGACTTGCATTGATTCTGAATTTTATATCGCTGAAGTTAAGGCCTGCTTCGCAGACAAGGGACAAACAAACAAACACACGTACAAATTGGCTTTTCAGCGAATTTTGAAACTGTCAGGTTTTAGGCCTACCGCGCAGTATGATAAACCTACACTCAGAAAAGAAACTGACAGGCAAACAAACTCACGTTAGACTCAGCAATCGACTGTTCCGCGATGTAGCTGGTTGGGCCGCAGTGGCCTGTGCAGTCACTAACCCCGTGTCTCGTGAGTGTATGTAAGACCTGAAATGTTGCTGGTTTATAAATTATACTACAAGGAATAAAGTGTCATGTATATACAGTTCGGGGCCCGCGTTTGAGCATGGGCTCCGCGGTTCGCATCCGCATTTTAGTATGTAGACCTATCGTCACGGCGGCACATGACTTGTGGCCAGACGTGGACACAGATGCCCTCTACAAGTCATTGTAGGAACTCAATAAAATGACCAGCATAACGATTCTGTACGTTGCTTCGTACGATTTCGTAATTTCATTAAGATTCTGTGCACACAATATGTCATTCCTCTCAATTTTGTGCACGAAACTGGATAAATCTGTAGGATTTTGTGAACTGGTACCGTTTCCGACCACCAAACTGATAGGCTACTAGGATGATTTGAATTTCGTGAAAAAAAAAATCGAAAAAATTGAAAGGTTACTCCAGTTTCGTCCACAGAATCGTATAAAGCTTACAATTTCGTGAAAACTTGTTCAATGCTGGGAACAATATATTGGAATTTCTTGGACAAAGATGATAAATTGATTGGCAATTTTGTTGACAGAATCGATATGAATTTTCTACAGAATTAATCCTTAGTTTTTTTCAATTTCGTAGGCAAAAGCGGTAGACTTACAGCCTACAGGATTTTGTGAACAAAATTGGTATGCTTCAACGATTTTATACACAAATTGGTAGCTTTACTCGATTTTGTGGACGTAATTTATAAATGTACTCGATTTCGTAGACGTCATTGATAAACTTATGGATTTCGTGGACGTAATTGATAAACTTATGGATTGTGTGAACAAAATTGTTAGAGTTAACGGATTTAGTCCAGGAAATGGATTAAAATAACCACAAAATTGATGTTACACTTGGCATCACATAGCTCTCCACAATGTTCCAGCATCCTACAAAAATTACCGCTTCGACACCAGGACCCAATCTTATACCAATAGACGTTCTGATTTACCTTTAATTCCGGCCACATTAATGCAGTTTCCAAAACCTTTTTTTTTTTTTTTTTTTTTGGATAAAAATACAATTTTCTTCATTGATTGTCACCGCAGTCTCGAAGACAATAGTTTTTATATTTCTTTTGTGCAAGAGTTAATACAAAAAAGTAACCGTTTCGAAGTTGAATCAGTTACATGATACATATGTTGGTAACTTCTGCATGTTCTGCAAGCCCTCTGTCTGTGTTCCGTTCTGATGGTGTCCATCTTCTCCCAGTTTTGCCGCTGCGTCACCACACCTGTAGTGCTTCTTGCACTCGACGTGTGATGGCGCCACTGGTGTGCCTTACTTCTGTCCTGTGCTTGTGTCTTCTTCTGCAAGAGAGTTTCAACATAGAGCTCTACCCTTCTTCTCAACTATTTTCTCTTGTGAACGAAATATGTTTAAACTCAAATCTAATAATTGCTCGAAGCTATGAGACGTATACAAATTGCATTTTTTAAATTTTACGGGGGGGGGGGGGTGCTGAACCGCTGAATATTACAAAACATTCGACCTCCAGTCGATTTTTTCAAGTCAAATTTCACTTACACCAGCTTCGCAAATTCACGACCATGACACCAGATGGAATCAATTCTTTATTACTTACACTGATCATCCACTTTTTTCACACATGTAGGTTGACACACATGATAGGGCTCTATCAAAGATCTTCATGTGTGTTTCCTTCATCTTTTTATTTTCATGTATCTGCATTTGCCTAAATATTTTTTCTCTTACTTAGGCCTATATTATTAACTCTGTTTGCGTACTCTTTATTTGAAGGTCAAATTAACATTCCAGAATAGGGAATCCTGAATCCTGAATCCTGAATCCAGCTTTTACATACATCAATTCTGTCTTCCTGGTGAAATGTTTCCAGCATTCCATATGAAGGGAAACGTTCTTTTTGGTAAAGATGACCAAGTTGACTTATTTTCACAGTTCTCATTTTTTTCTTCGAAGAGCAAACTATATTTGCCCTCTCAACTTATTCTCAGCGTAAAAAAGCAACAGAAAAGAGGATTTGTGATTTTCTAACTGCAGGTCTTCTCTTTCAGGAAAGCTATCCATCTTTCTGGGAGATTACTGTCACTCTTTCAGTGGTGATACAGGCGTCATATCTGGTGGGCTATATGCAAGAGATTCTTGATAAAAGCATTGTATTTTCGACAAGAGAACATTGCAGGCTTTCGGGTACCTGTATGATACCAAGGACGATACGGAGTCTTTTCCCTCCTTGCTGATACTAAATGTGTTATGCGTATACCCACAGTTGCTCCTCCAATCGCATATAAATCATTTTATTTTACTTTTGACGCACAGAATAGTGATGGTGTTGGATGCGCAAGCGTTCAAGTTCCTTTATTTAACGCCGGTTTTTCAATACAAAGGACATTAGCTAAAAGCTGTTATGACCGACAAAACCACATATCAATAAATGACAATAAATTGTAATAATATCATTTTGAATTGATTAACGTGCATAACTAAAAGACGTACTGGAGAATAGACACAAAAAATCATGTAAATAACAAACTATAAATTTTCAATTAAAATACATGTGTGGGAAGGCCTGGCCATATCATTTGATAAACATTTTAGCAAAAAGGTGACAAGTGACACTAAAGGTGGAAATCAAGCCGATTCACGAATGAAATATTAGGTAGACCACGTGGCTGCATCGGGAGGCCAGAGCTTATTCCGGTTACTCACACAGTCCACATCTGCATACTCTACCCGTCCAGTGTCTTATTGCTTGTTTAAATTTACCGATATCCATTAAAGCTTTACACTTTCTCGGTTAATCATTCCATAGGTATGGCATGAAGAAATGTAGTAGGCGTTTCCCATACTTGACTATCTTATATCTTAATAGGGACAGATCAAATAATTGGCAGGTTCCATACCCAATATCTCTTTAATTTGCTTATTAGATTTTCTAGATAGGCTCTCTCCAAATTTATGTCCATATATTCCACATTGTCAGAAGATAGAAATTGTAGATTATTGAACAGTATTTAAAGTAGCGCGATACAAATGTGGTGCAAATCAGCACGGACCACTTTACGGCCCTGTAACTTTTAAGTTGTTCATATGAACATGGTAAAGGTATATATTTTTGGATTTACCTAGCTCTGAACTATATGTCGGGAAAAAAATCAGGACAATACAGATTGTAATTGTTGAATAAACTAACCATGAAGAAGAATATGTCGTTTATATCAGACCCCACCGCTCCTGGCTAATAACTTTTTTAATATATACAACAAACTTATGACAAGTATACAATTTTACTCAAACACTCATGGATTTTTTGCATAGTAAGAGTTCAGAGTATGTTTGAACAAACATGATACCTGTCACTCATGTTGTTTACTTCTGAAGAGCTTAATCGCGTTGTTTATTTGCTATTTGCGATTAGATCACAGAACATGGTTTCCCTGTCAAGCGTGCCGCTTTGCTACGCTTCATTTTGATTGGCCAAGCATGGTGACGCGAGATGCCAATCATCGTCGTGTGGCCTCTGCTTGACGATAGCACGCTACATTTCAATAGCATTGATATCACAGCTTGCTTGCCGCAGTTTTGAAGGCTTTGTAAAAAAAAAAAATCACAACTTATCATCAAAGCATGGCAAGTGTTTTATATGATTGTACATTCTGTGAGCATATAACGGTTGAGTATTGGATGCAAAGGAAAGTACACGTACACGACAAGATACAAAAGCCAGCTTTGATGGAATGTCTAGGATTCGTTTGAATGTGATGAGAGCCGAGTCTGATTAGCTGCTTTCTTGTAGAGCTCAAATATATGGGAGTCGAAAGTCAGGTTACTATTAACTATGACTTCAAGCAATCTGGTATTTTGTGTCTGATTCTGATGACGGTTCCTTGAATCTTAACGATGAAATCATCAGTTGCTTCACTACTAAAGAAGCATAGTTTGGAATTTGGTGGAGTTTAACTTCGACCTATGAGGTAGATAGCAAGTGTAATTTGGTTGCATTTCCCGCAAACCAATGTGCACGAAGTTGAGCTATTAACAATGGGTGGGAGATGGAGTCGAATGCTTTAGAGAAGTTCATCAGAAGTATTCCCGCATGCTTCTTCCGGTCTAATGCTTTTCTCCAGCTCTCAACTGCATGTAGGAGTACAGATTGACAGTTATAATTTGATCGATATGCTGAGACACCATCATATAATATTCTAGCTTTTGCACCTTGCATTTGACGATCAAGAAATCGTTCATTTTTGTATATGGTTCATAAAATGCTGATAGGTCTGTAGTTCATTTGACTGACAGTGTCAGACTTTTGGAAAACTGGATTTACTATAGTCATTTGTAAGGGATGGGGGAACAAACTGTACACTGGCATTTGAGAGTTTTGTTTTTATAAGTGCAATTTTAAATCTACTTACTTTCAATATTTTAGCTGAAATTCCATCATGGGGCCAAGATTTTCAATCTGATATTGGGTTTGTCCGACAGTGATCTCGATAAAATTGAACTTCAGATCAAAGGTAAGGAATCTTTAATTTTACAAATACTAGGGCGATGTCTGAAGTTTTCAATAGATATTCTGATGAATTCATCCAGGTTTGTGATGTCATGACAACCATTTTGTACATGTAAATTTATGCCCGTGTTTGGAGTGAAACCTGTGCAGCCAACATCAACAAAAAAGTCATTAGAATGTTTGAGACTTCTGTTCAGTTGGTTACACTTTGACCATTTTCTTCAAGTATAATACCATAAATTTTGTTGTTTATATTACTGATGTAGGGTTCTATCGTTTTCCAGAGGTCTTTACCTATTTTTGGTTCATTATCACATTTACCGTTTAGACAGGCTCTTATAGATTGTCAGTTACAATATTTCTCTGTTTTTTAAAGCAATCCAGTTTGTCTTTTTTTTAATTTTTAATTTTTCTTTTATTTTATACCTGATAATCTTTCATGATTTCTTTTCTTAAGTTAGAATCCATATGTGGGGCCTTCTTTCCTCTGTCGATTTTAGATTTAATAGGAGCATGAGCTTCCAGAACACTCTCAAAAATGGCATAAAAAGTGTGATGGAAATCGTCAATGTCATCAAAGATGTCACAGATGAGGAACGCGGCAGTTTTCAGATCTGCAAGAAAACAGGCCTCATCAAAAGTTTTGAAGTTGGGATAATAAATCCTTTTAGGTTTCTGGTGAGGAGCAGATGCTCTCAATGTACCATATATTAAAGAGTGAACATCGCTTAAGTTATTTTTTTTTCATTTGTCAAAAACACATCATTGAGAGATTTACTATCAGTGTAAAAATGGGTACACTGATCATGTTCCAGAAGTCAGAGAACTACAATGTCGGCTGTATAGCGCCATCCAAGATGGCGGCTAGGGTAAGCTGAGTAAGCAATATTATAGCTCCATCCAAGATGGCGGCTAGGGTATGCTGAGTAAGCAATATTATAGCTCCATCCAAGATGACGGTGGCTTTAGTAAGTTGAGTCAGCAATATTATAAATAGAACATTCCGTCAGAGACATAAACAGAATATGACATCAGGATAAGTGTTTAAGAGGGGATGATTTCAGAGCACAAGCATCTGTTGTTTTAAGCTGCTAAAGTGAACAGACCCCAAGATGACCACCATTCAACTCAGCGAGAAGACCCTAGTGGAGGTGAGACCGGGACAATATGGTTCGCCATATGTCGCCCTGGGTAGAGTTCAAGGAAAGTCTACCCGATGGGTGTTTTTGTCATTGGCCGCATGGCGTATACTATCCACACTGATTACAGATGTGGCCTATGTGTTGGGACAAGGACTGGACGAGGAAATGAGGTTTCACCTGAATGGTAGGGTCCTGCTGGCTGTGTCAAAGTTCCACGACAGGTACTATGTGGGTACGCATAGCATCGATGCACAAGGGCAGAGAGTGAGAGGTCGTGGTATCAATCTGAACATGGACGAGTGGGGTGATCTGGTCAGGAATCTGCATGGTATTAATCATGTTATGGAGCAACTAGCGAACAGCAATCCCTATCTGAAAAGATCTCATGAAGCAGAGGACTATGAAGCCAAAAGACAACAGATCGGTGCTGACAGTCCCAAAGTTGACTCAGTCACAATGCAAAAGACAGAGGAGAAGAGTGACCAGACAACGGTGGAACAGTCCATCAAGCAACCCATGGTCAAACAGTACCAATGGCGTAATGTGTCAGTTTTTTCAGATGATGTCATTCATGCTCAGGATGACTGTTGGGTCTTTTCTGAAAGTGTTTGCAAGTACAGACTAAACGATTATCTCAAAAATCATCCTGACAATTTGGACAGTTCTGGGGACATTATTGTCATAAGGGAAATACCTGTACCACCTGTGGAAGAGCTCATAAGATGGCTCTATCTAGTAAACTATGGACTGCTCATTGAGGGTGCAAGGAAAAGGGACATCTGTCAAGCCTGTAGTACATATGAACCAGGACAAAGGGATCACACACATGATCAGTGTCTCATGGACTGGGATGTTATGGTGGACAAATATGTTTCAAAAATTGAACTAAATACCATTATGACTTTATGATGGAAAGATTTACTTGGCCTTTGGACACCATGGAAACAGACATACCCATACAGAAACCTGACATGTTGTCTATGGCACTCATGATTAGCAAAGTAGAAAGCAATTTAATGGATGACTTGAAGAACCAGGATATTGTTCCAAAAGACTTCAGAGAGTTGTTTGTTCATACTTGTTATGATGTGTGTGGATAATTTTAGATCTTCACATGACAACTTAGTGGTACCATGTATAAAGTTATGAAACTGTTATTTGTGTATGTTTTTTACTAATAACAAAACATGTGTGGTCTTATATGTGCTGTTGTGTGTGCTATTCTGCTGTTCTCTGTGCTGTTCTGCTGTTCTGTGTGCTGTTCTGTCTGCTGTTCTGTCTGCTGTTCTGCCGTTTTGTGTGCTGTTGTGTGTGCTGTTCTGCTGTTCTCTGTGCTGTTCTGTGTGCTGTTCTGCTGTTTTGTGTGCTGCTGTTCCGCTGTTCTCATTACATCAGTGTGGAAGTAAACATACATCACAGACACAGCCTAACACAAGTATTGCACCATCATTGCATCAGTTATTAGTATGCATACATCACAGTTTTATCTCCACATACTCCAAAATCAGCACTTTGTTATCTTTCAACCCCGATCTGTTTGCTTGGGGCCCAACACACGCTATTCAGCGTAGTATTCACGTACACAGCAGACAACTCCTAAGAACACTGGTGCAGACCTTGTGAAATAATTCTCCTTGTTACTGCTCAAAGTTTGATCAGAATATTTTTTTGTTTCTGCATGTTAGATTCAAGTGTTACCCAATAGGTACAAATCTCAGCAAGTAATCACTGCCATCCACGTTGTGGTGGTCACCATGAAGCAGCAGCTCTATGTGTACCTCGATGGACGGCTCAAATGTACAGAAGTCACGTTGAGAATTTGTAGGACAGGTCTGTGTGTGTTGCTTCTCCAATTCCAGCCATTAGAACGAGTGTATCTTGAAACAAAACACTGGTACAATTGTACTGCTGTACGTATGTGTGCGTGTGGAAGGCAGCAGATACACGTGAGTTACAACCCGTTAACCTCGGCGACCTAGTTTTTGATCTCATCCACCTGTGTGAGATCGACGTTTTGTCTTTGCTTAGATGTGCAAAATTCACAGAGCGTATGTATAAATTATCTGTTTATCATCAATTCATCATTAGAACAAAATGAATTTGATTGAAATAGCTTCGACTAGAAACTATGAGCTCCATCTCTCTGTCAGTGGTCCTCCACAGCCTATGCTGTTAATGACACCAAGAGAAACAGACATGACTACTTTTTGGTCAACTTGCCTGCAAGCCCACCGCATTGTGAGAGTCTTAATGCACTACGCTAGTACATACAACAGAATATTTCCAGGACAAAAATCACTCAAGATTACGTACTTTCGTGGCACAGACATGAGTTTGACCTCAAAGCCAGCTTCCACGGTTGTTCACGACTTGGAAGGTTAGTCCTCGTGATGTTGTTTGTTTGTTTTTTTTTCCACACGTCGCATTCATAGGCACATCCGACATATTTTTCCTTTAGTATATGTGAAAACAAGAACGAAAACTAGTGCCTTTTTTTCAGTTTATCTTTTTTTTTTTTGTTTTTTTTTTGTTTTTTTTTTCGTGTTTTAGTTGTTCTGAGTTGTATAGTATATCATCGAAATGTTTACTTTGCATCAACAGAGAAAAACGTGACATTGAGCTGAACTACTTTTGTGTTGTGACAGGAATATCCATAGGGCCGTAACTGTTGACGGTTATGCATGCATAGCATTGTCAACCAGATTTGGACAAAAGCTGTTTAACAGAAAATAAAAATCCAGTCGTTCGCCTAAGGTCTATTCATTTCCTTGATCCTGTGTTTCAGGATGCGTTGTACAAACCATGGTTGATGCCCTCTTTAATTAATTCATGGGAGAGGCTAAACACTCTGAGGGTTGTCTGTAAGTCAGCCCTTACGACATTACTGTCTGTTTGGTGCATAACGGCTCTTGCAGTAAAATTTTTATTATTTTTTTATGTAGAACTGAGCATATAAAGTTCTATGTTGCTGTTCTCTACAGCTGTTTTGACCACCTTCATGCTGTAGTCAGCTGAATGCAACATGGTTACTCTGTTGTTGGCGAAGCCTCCGCCGAGGTCAAAGGGCACTGATTCATGTGGTCACTTTGGGTGTGTTTTGTAAACAAAGCCATGCACTGAACTGCCTACTTAGCATGGATTCTTTGTTTCCTTCGTTCTCATTTCTTTCTTTCTTTCTTTCTTTCTTTTTTTAATTACATTCATGTATTGTATACACACACACACACACAGAGAACTATTAGATCAAACATTTATTAAACGTAAATTTTATTCACGTATTTTGAATTCTCTGTGTAATGATATGACAACTGAATATTAACCTCTTAAGGTATACGCATTTTCTTAAAAGTTAAATTAAGGCTACATTTTAAACTCTTATTGTATAAATTCACACTCAGTGTTTGTATCAAAATATATTTTTTCCCATTGATATTCAGAACTTTCAGCTTTAGTCTTGGATGGTAACTTCTCAAATAAGAGTTTCTGGTTGGGATACGATTGGGTCCGATTATAAATGTATTCTTTGATGGATCTATGTATTACACCCAAATGTTCATCCAAAACATCGTATTCGTCTTCAGTGAGATAAACACCTTGGCCCTATTGTCTGAAGCCTTCATGATTCACATGATTCATGCCTATATACATTTGCCCTTTTCCCCTGATCACTGATATACAGTGTGTTTTTCCTTTAAAAACATGTTCAAATTCACACCATCTGCCCAACGACTCTGCCACGTAATACCACAGTTTGGTGTAAACCATTTCATCCCAAGTTTGGAGGTCCAGATGCACGTTTTTCACAGTATTGTCTTGAAGGTTTCTTATGATAACGTGACATATTTTTACATCATCCACTGTGGCTTCCACTACTGCTTGCTCACTTAACTGTATGGTTGAGGTGTACAAATCAATGTCTGGATCTTTCTTCTGTCTGGATTGCACCAAGTGGTCATTGATTTCAGGTGAGGCTTTTGTTTTGAGTTGAATGGTGGTCATCTTGGGGTCTGTTCACTTTAGCAGCTTAGAACAACTGATGCTTGTGCTCTGAAATCAGCCCCTCTTATACACTTATCCTGATGTCACACTCTATTTATGCCTCTGACGGAATGTTCTATTTATAATATTGCTTACTCAGCTTAATAAAACCACCGCCATCTTGGATGGAGCTATAAAATTGCTTACTCAGCTTACCCTAGCCGCCATCTTGGATGGAGCTATAATATTGCTTACTCAGCTTACCCTAGCCGCCATCTTGGATGGCGCTATACAGCCGACATTGTAGTCAGAGATCACACGTATTTTTTTCGCTGGGCGACCCTTCATTATGTGCAACATATCAAAGTTTAGGTCATCCATCAGAATAATATTATTCTGGTTGTCTATTGTGGACGTGTTCAACAGTTCTGTGGCTTGTCGTTGAAATATGTGATCTTTAATACTTGGGAGTTTGTACCCAGATATAATAAGCCATTTCGCTTTATATAAACCATAATTTCAATGGACTGAGTTTCCATATGAATTGCTTCAAAACATTTCCATAGCCTGCAGGGAATGTCATTTCTGATGAATGCCACTAAGCCACCACCGTACTGATTCCAGTATCTCCTAAACAATCGGTAACCAGGTATTTGGAACTGTGCGGCTGGAAATGTTGTATCAATTTTTGTTTCAGCTACAGTAAAAACGTCAATGTGTTGATATTGCCGCCCGCGACTCTAAATCTCGAGTCATCTTGTCGAGCATTGCGTATGCTGGATTAACGTTAATACCCCTTCATACTGACCCATAAAACGCAATCAGAAGCATTCCATGGTTTGCCTAGGGTGGAATTGCAGTAGTATTTCCTTCTCTCCCCCATTATACATCACAACATCCACATCTTTTAATTTTTCCAGCATTAAATCCTGGAGGTCCTTACCCTAAAGCATCAAAGCATTAACCACTCTGAAATCGTTCAAAGAATACTAAACAAACACCTGTTACAAGGTAGTATCACATCTGACTAATCTCTTTCTTTCAACTTAATTCGCATCAATAGTAAGATTATGTGACGTCTTCACGAAATTAATAAAATGTCCACATTCCACATGCCACTAATTACATGAACATGCGCACAAATCTGTGTACACGATTCACGTGTTGTGCTTTGCTTTACATGGGTCTCAATGGCCCAATACATACTTTAAATCTCGAATGTTTGACCTTGATGCCCTTATTGTTACACATTTCAAAATAAACT